>VWZW01002639.1:1606122-1633834 GCA_013397115.1 Edolisoma coerulescens
CCCCTTCACACCCCGGCCCCTCAGGGGAGCTTTCGCGCCTTCCTCCCCGCTTTCAGGCTGAGGGTGACCGCGCTCCCCCCGCCCACCCCAAATCCCTGTTTGTGCAGGGACGCGCCTGTCTTTTTATTCTCAAGAAGATCACAGAATATGCCGCNCCCGACTGACCGGCAGGGAGGGTCTTAGGGCGGCTCCGGTCTTCTTCTCGGGCCGCGGGTTATCGTCCTCCTCATGCCGGCCCTGCCATGCAGATCCTCGGGGGAGGGAACGCGGAGCCTTCCCCCTTCACACCCCGGCCCCTCAGGGGAGCTCTCGCGCCTTCCTCCCCGCTTTCAGGCTGAGGGTGACCGCGCTCCCCCCGCCCACCCCAAATCCCTGTTTGTGCAGGGACGCGCCTGTCTTTTTATTCTCAAGAAGATCACAGAATATGCCGAGTTGGAAGGGACCCACCATCCAGTCCAGCTCCTGGCCCTGTACAGACACCCCAACAATCCCACCCTGTGCCTGAGAGCGTTGTCCGAACGCTCCTGGAGCTCCGGCAGCCTCGGGACCGTGCCCATTCCCTGGGGAGCCTGTTCGGTGCCCCACCACCCTCTGGGGGCCGAATCTTTTCTTAATATCCCGCCCAAACCTCCCCGACGGCTTCCTGCCATTCCCTCCAGTCTTGTCACTGGTCACGAGAGTGAAGAGATCGATATCTGCCCCTCCGCTTCCCCTCGTGAGGTCTCCCCTCAGACTCCTCCAGGAGACTCTTCCCACCTCTCCCACCCTGGCACACATTGCCTGTGCTCCTGGGATGATTCCCTCGCTCATCCTTCGCCAGCACTCGGCTCCAAGGAGAGGACGTGAAGCCCTGGCAGACCTGTCACTCCTTCCCGGCCAAGGTGCCGAGGTGAGGCAAAGAGCAGGTAAGAGGCTCCAGCCCGGCCCCCTCTACTAACTGGGAAAGATTTCAGTTCACAGCAAATCACCTTTTCCTTCCATTTTCAGAGCTGAAACAATTAAAAATAATCCTGGAACACAAAAACCTTGTAGGTAAGTTTCATCATCGGGTTGTTGTGTGATCTCAGGCAAAGGGGTGAGGCAGTCACACCTGAGCTTCTTCATTAATGAAACATAAATGATAATTACTCCTTGTAAGATATTTGACACACCTTGTAATAAAAATGTACACAGAGAGGATGATTTCATTTTGTGTCAGTTCCCAGCTTGCTTGTAGAGTATTCACTGAGATCCAACAATAAGAAAAGTCACCTTGCTGGGGAAGATGTGGTGGTTTAAACATCTAACTAAAGAACAATGAGAAACTGTTTTACAATCCAGGTTGGTTTTTTTTTTCTTGCACTAAATTTACACAAAGCCTCGTTAAGATTTATGCTTTAGACTTAAAAACATACTTTTTGAGAGTTATAGGCTGTCCACCCCTGGGCATGGATCAATAATTAGAATTATCTGTGGTGTAAGACCAACAGCTACTTCTGCTCTCAGTAATGAAGCTTAGATTAAGGTATCTAGAGATCCCTGACCCGACTTGACTTACAGCAGTTTCCCTTCACTGATGTGTGACAGCAATTTGTAAGGTATTTCCACCAAGTTTGAACCAAAATTGATTGTTGTGCTTTGAAACAATCTTTAGCAATTCAATACAGCACCAAGTGAGATGCAGCAGAATCCAGTGATAACAATAAGAAAATGAGAACAATCTTGTATTTCAAGACCCACTTAAGTCTTCAGAAAATATTGTACATCAATACACATCAAAGGATTTACAAAAGGAGCATAGGGATTTTGTTTGGTTTAATTTACAGCTGCAGAACTCTGACTATGGTTCAATAATATGACACTAAAAATCGTGGATCTCTGAACCATCCAGAGAGGGAAAGTTATTTTTTTTCTTTTATCACAGCCCCCTCGAGACAAATTATGTTTCTCCTCTGAGAAAATGACTAAAAATCTTTACTATGCTTTTAAAAAATCTGGAAGACTTGGGAGTATCGAAAGATGAGAACAGCTCACACATAGTGCCTAAAAAAAAGAGGTTGAAAACAGAAACATGGTATTTGTGGGAGTTGGTGTTTCTTTTGAAAGATTACCCACAGGACATACAAGAAAACCCAAGGAATAGCTAGATGTGACAAACATTCCAGGCTTTTCCTGGCTCAGCCACTGACCCCAGGAAGTCCCCAGGGATTGTCTCCTATTAATCCAAAAGCCCCTGGCAAACTGGCTGGTGCAGTTTTCTTTCCAAGCTGTTTCTCACACCTTCCTCCCAGTATATCCCTGGGACAGGAGCTTCCTGACATCACTCCACAAACTACAGGACCAGTCAGACTAAAACCAAACTTGTTTTCTCACCTGGAGCCTCAGGTGTGAGGAACCACAGGTGCCCTTTGGAAGCGCTGAGCAGAATGAGAAGAAGATCTTGCTTTGAAGGTGTGAACCTGAGAAGGCACCTGTTGTGCACAGTCCTAACCCTCACAGGAGGGAATTAACATTTTCAGAAGGATTCAGGAAAAGATGCTTCTAGAAGAACAGGTCTTTAAAATAAAGAGCCGTGTCATTTCTTCAGTATTAATTACCAAAACTTAAACACTTTTGGGCTATACTGTAGTTTTCACAAAGTAACAGCAGCAATTAAGGTACATTTATAGAAATGTAAAAGTCTAATCAAAATATTTTGCCTCAAAAGAAAACATTAACAAAGTGGTTTGTTCATCTTCAATGCAGATTCTCAATTTGGTGTCTTGTCTCTATTTTCATTTCAAAGGAAGTGTTGACAGTTTGGTTTTTATTCCGATCCAGAATGAAAGCAAAGTTTCCAAACACTGCTCTTTCTTTTGAAGCTCAGATAGCAATTCCTTATCTCATGCCAGCGGGAGGTGCAGGCTGATCCCAGCACAAACAAGCACTTGCCTCAAGAGCAGGGGGGGAATGTTTCCAGCCTCTGGAGGGACGATCCTGGTGACTGTCCCATCCCACCTCACCTCTGGAGGGGTGCTCACTCTCTGTTTACACCATCACATTTTATTGTACCTGCTGGAGAGGAGAAAAAGATTCTCTGGCAGTTGACAAAGTGTCAAGATTTATTTCTTTCAGTTAGTTGTACTTTATTCCCAGCTTGGGAAATCTCTCTTCTCCCCACAGCAATACTGGCTGGAGCCAGGTTTGCAAGTGAGAAACCTTCAATCCCTGAGTGACTGTGAGTGTGTAACACACCCCCCACAGCCCCAGCCCTCCCAGAACCCACACACAGGCCGCTGTTTTACAGCTGGCCCCACCTCTGCCCATCCATGTCCATGCCAGTTATATTCTTATCTCGACTTCAGAGAGCCGGGGCTGAGCCCAACCCATCACCCAGCTGGGGACAGCGCCAGCTCCAGGGTTTGGCTGAACAGACCGAGGAGGTTCTGTCACACAGAGATGTCACAAGCAAGGACAGCACAGCAGTGACCATACCAGAATGTCCAAAAAATGCATACAAGAAGGAGGGAGGGGAAATGATGCTAAATGACTCCAAGGAGTGAAACGTAATGGAGAAACAGTAAAGATTAAAAGGTAAAACTTTAGTTTCCTTTGAGAGCAGGTTCTGATCTATGCTCACTGTAACACAACTGGAGCTGCAGCATGACACACGAGCACTTTGGGGAAAGTTAAATGTATTTGTCTCTTTATATCCAATATCAGACTCTCTCACTACAGTAAAATTGTAAAAGAGGAACATTTATCTGTGTTCCCTGCTGTTGTACCCTGTATACACACACTATAACATCACACCTACAAAACTATCCCAACCAGACCAGCACAAAATCTTGCATTTAAAAGAAAACTAGCAAAGTACAGAGCTTGCTTAAAATGTCATTTATTTGTACTGTAAGCCAAGGGATCATCCTCAACCCAGAAATGCACTGCTCAGCCTCCTTGGGAGCTGTAACAACCAGTGCACTTGTCAGAGAAGAATCCACAAGCAATTCAGTGACAGAGAACAGGGACATTTTTTACACACACACTGAGCAGTTTCCAGTTTCCACTGTAAGCAAAATGCTGGTGCGCTCTATCCATTATACCATTGGAAATAACTAAAATACAGGAGAGGAAGGGGAAATGAGGACATAAAGTCTTTGTAAGTATTTACACATCCCATTATTAAGATAAATGAAGGCTAATTAACATGGAATTAGCCACAAGTATGAAATACAAAATTAATTAAAACTGGTTTCTAAGTAAGATGAATATTACAATCAACTACTGTTAAAACTAAAATATAACATGGTTTTGGAAGCTGTAGTAAATTATAAATTAATAATTCTAAGAACAACAAAAAACAAAGTTACATAATTGTTTTAAAACACTTTGGAGAGCTCAAATTTTTGCTTCTTTCCTCAGAAGAAGCCCAGCAGGGGGGCACCTCCCCCATTCTTCCTGCCAGCTGATATTACATTAACAAGAGTCTTCATGTTAAAGCAAATACTTCATATATTTAATAGCTGTTGAGAACATAACTCAGTTCTTTCTAAACAAAATGTAGCACCCCCTGTGAAGATAAAAAGCACTGCTTTAATCTCTAATCAGTTCATATGCAATAATGCCTTTGTTTTGTAATTCCACTCCTTCATTTGAATGTGCCCATAGTTGCAGGGTTCTGCTGAATCACAGCTTACACAACGACAGCCTCCGAAACTCCAGAGCCTCAGCACTGGGGCTGCAACTGTCTGGGCAGCAAGACTTTGCTCTGCAGCTTTCTATGGCTTGGAGACACCATGGAAATCAGGAATTTGGCCTGCCCAGCACACAGCTCCTCCAGCCTCGTTAGACCTGCGTCAGCTTTACCCTGATACTTGAAAATAAAGACCAAAAAGCAAGCTAATACTTTATACAAGCTCTCAGAATTGCTGGCCTAAAGGTTTACCTGTCATACATTATTTTAAACTTTTCCAATCAGCAACTTCACATTATTTTCTCTGCCTTCTGGTTCTGAAATCTTCAATGCTTGTTTGGATTACATTTCAAACTTCTCTCAGTAGGTAGAAGTGTACTCTTGTTTAAATTGGCAACTGAAACTTCAGCTGAAATAGGAAATCCTAAGGCAAGTTGGAAAGGCATCTCTGCTCAAGTTTAAATGACTTTCGATCATAACTGTTGAGCTGCCTCTGTCCTTCACATGTCAATTTACACTGAGGTGGCAAAGACTGCCAGATAAGGGCTGGAGTCAGAACACATTGTTTAATCAAACTGTGATTACAATTTCCAGCAGAAGTGCAAACAAGGTTTCTGTTCCTGTCATGCCTGTGAGGTCCGGCAGTTTCGCTGTCCCTTACTCCAAGCCCCGGTCCCAGCACTCCCCCGCTCAGCTGCCTTCAGTCCTGCTCTCTGCCAGGCTGTGTCACAGACACTCCCACACTCCAGGGTTTGGGAAAAGCTTGTTGGAACTCCATCCCGTGCACAGGCTCTTATCTGGCAGCCTGCGATGGCACCAAGGTTGTCTTTTCCCTCCTCTCAGGAACAGCCACACAAGGAGAGAGAAATGGGTGAGACAGAAGGGAGACTCCTGGAGTCTGTTTTCTTATGAAACCCTGCATTAGCCCTGACTGGATAGGGAAGAATGCCCAAAACTGCAATTCCTCAGAAATCCAATTTTAAGTTTGGGAACATATCCTTTCCCTCATCTACAGCCCCCAACCATTTCTAACAAGTGCATGATACATGTCCAGGATATCCCATCTGTGCCAGTTTTCCTTTCATCAGGGGAAGGCTTCATTATCCCACCCTGCTCACCCCGCTCCTGCTTTGCCTGTTGGATACAAAAGTGAGCAGTTCCGAGTCATGGCTGATGTTTTTGGCTGAACAGACTTGAAAAGTAAGATCATTTTCTCTGCTGCTTCCTTGAAGCACTCCTACACACACCCTTGGGGCTTACTCCTAGAAAATGCCCTCTGGGAGCCTGCTCTTGGATCACTGCTCTTTAGGAGTGAGTCTGCTCTTGGATCGCTGCTCTGTAGGAGTGGCCTCACTTCCAGCTCCCCAGGGATTGGGCCCAAGCACCTTTCAGCTACTGCAATTTAAATAAGCTCTTTGTGCATATCACAAGATGATGATCATACTTTGGAAATTTAAGCTAAATGAAGTCTTTTAAATAAACATCAAAGGCATCTTGTATCCTCTTTCACTTTGAGGCTATTCATTACGATCCCAGCACAAAGCTCTCAACTCCCCATCCCTGGAAGTGTCCAAGGCCAGGTTGGACGGGGCTGGAGTAACCTGGTCTAGTGGAAGGTGTCCCTGCCCACAGCAAGGGGTGGAACAAGATATCCATGATGGTTCCTTCCAACCCAAACCATTCTAGAATTCTGTGGTTCTATGATCCCAGGAATGGAAATGCCAGGCAGAAAGAAATACATTTCCATGCAGGAGAGGGGAGTCAGGGGCAGCACTGGCCCTCTCTAAAGGCAGGGATGGAAAACTGTCTGGTGGTGGAATACTGCTGCTACTGTGCAGGGAATAGCACTTAGAGGAAAATGGATCAACAGTGCCTGGGTTTGTACTCTTCATTGACAATAGTCTTGGACTGTGCCTAATGCAATTCACATTACCAAGCCAGAGAATACATTCTTAAACTGTAAGGGACTGGGGAGGCAGGCCACAACTGTACTCCACAAAGAAAGGATTCTCCTGCTGTTCTCAGCAACAATTGCAGTAGGCTTCTAGGATTTCCTGCTTTTTGTAATTTCAAGGGTCATTAGGAAATTGGATAAAGAAATATTTTAATTCTGAGTTTCAGTGAAAGAGTTCGTATTCTTCATTTATCCTCTTCATGAAATGGAGTACAAGACTTAAAACTTCTGTGTAAGACGAGAGCTGCAGTTAGTATCTGTGGTTGGCCCCCAAGTAGACAATGACACGATTTTCATAGACCTTCTTCATAGTTTTCTCAATTTGCTTCAAAAATACTTGTGGAATTCTACCACATAAAGTGTGCACTGTATCCAGGAACTTCGACTGCAGAGGGTAGTACAAGGACTGAAAGAGATTGTCTTCAAATGGAAACTAAAGAAAAGGAAAAAAAAAAAGAATTTTTGTTTTCACTAGTTGTGAAATGGCATTTTATAAGTTTCTGTAAGAGAAAACCTTCCACAGGTGGGGAATGTCTTGTCCCTCACCTGCCCGAGTGTCACCAACCCCATCACTTCACACCCTGCCTGAGAGTGTGGATTTACAGGAATTTTATTAATGTAAGGATACTGTAAGGAAACAGGAGTTTTGGCAAGTGGAGCTGTATGCAGACAACATCCCAAGTGGACACAGGCACCCGTGTCTGTGGGACAAGCTTGTGCCCCCCATGTGCACAGAGGCTCCAGGTGCTCAGGGAGGACAAACTTTCCCTGGGAATTTATGGACCAGAGCTGCAGCCCCCGCATGAGAAATTCCACTCCAGCATCTTTTTTCTACCTTCAGTATTACAGAAAAGCAATTTATTGGCCTTTTTGATTACTATATACGAAGGAGCAATGTTTGAACCACCTCAAATGCATACGAGGCCAAAGCAACCACGTTCCTTTGGGTCTGATGGGTTTCACACAAACACAACTACCCAGCCTGCTCGCTGGCAGAGCAATCCCAGTGAAGCAGGAATCCACCCTGGGATACAAGGAGGGGCTCTGTGGAGGCAGCACTTACATCCCGGATCACTTCGTAGAGGGCCTTGAAGGTGGGCTGCTTGGCATCGTGGTAGACCCCTCTGTTGCCGTGCAGGATGGAGACCCCCTCCTCCTCCGCCCCCCTGCAGTTGCTGCCGTACATGCAGTGGTCGGGCCGGTAGTTCCACTGGCAGGGGAACACGTACAGACACTCTGCCCACGTCGGCCAGGGCACAGGGAAGGAGAAAAGATGTCAGAGAAGAGTTACAATGAATTAAACCAACCTGGGACTGATGATTAGGAAATACCCAGTTACTTCTTTTGCAAGTATCCCTGACAGAGACACTTCCTTCGCCCATGGGTGACTACACACCCCAGCTGTCGGTCCTGAACAAACAGACAGGACAACACAAAATCTGAGACCAAACACAACCCAAGGGAGCCCTCTAGAAAGCTGAAGTGGAAGAATCAAACCAGAGTAAACCAAGCAGCACTGTCCAGTGCCCTCTGCCATAGGAAGGAGTTTATGGAGTGACAAGAATGACTTGGGAAGCACACACAGCAGTGAGGGTTATGAAAAATCCTGACTCCTCCTGGAGCCAGCATGGAAAACTTACAAAGTACATCCAGTGTTTGCTGCTGAAGCTGTCAGAGGCCATGACAATTTGTTACACAGCAGAGCATAAGGGGTGGTGTATTTTATCCACAGCCCTCCAAAGAGTCATCATCCATTAATTTCACACGTCTAGGTTATTTAGAGATGAACCTAATTTCTCAAAAGGGCTCACAACTCCCTTTCTCCTGGTGATTTTTTTCAAACTCTGTGCACACAGGGCTTGCAATCTGCTTGTCATAAATCACTCCAGTCCCTGCAACCTTTCTGCCTCGGCCCTGGGGAACAATGAATCATGGCTGGTGCCAGCAGGGCATGGTAGAAGCACTGAAGATTGAATTCTTCACTTGGCCTTTCCCAGCTTCCTGGGAAGCCTGCAGCTGGTCCCGTGTGCTTCTTGGAAAGCAGGAGAAAAACCTTCTGAACGTTTTCTTCCCTTAAGGCCTCTCTAGCAGAGTTCTCCAGAAAGGGAGAGCAGTCTTTGGAGATGGGCAAAGGGAGCAGCTCCTCAGGCACAGGTAACAGAGTTCTCTGTGGTTGTAACTCACAACTATAAAAAGGCACCTGCAGCAGTCTTGGCCAATTCCCTCCCCAGCCAGGCTCAACAGCCCAGAGCTTAAGACCCCAGAAAGTCCAGTTTTCTGTGTTAATTGTATCCAGTTCTTTTGTTTTCTTTTCTTGAGCAGTCTGATATTATGCAATTCATAAAAAATTCTTTACCAGTTCCAAGGAAAGGACAGACTGTGGTGCAGAAGAGTCCCCACATGTGGCTTTGATAGAGAACACTCATCACAAAATTAAATTATTTTTGCAATCTTTGGTTTTTTTCCTGCACACTTCAGTGAGCAGCTTGAGTTTGACTTCACAACTAATCTGGCTCCATCTTTTTCTTTCTCCAGGAAACCATACTTCCATAATATTAATTTCTTTTTGGAAATTAATTCCCATTCTATTTTTCCCTAGGACTGGGGTAATATATGGTGTACCAGGGACACTGATGTTTGACATCTGTCTGCAGTAACAGATGTTTGCTTTTTGCTTTGCTTCTCCTCACTCCTGCAATTTGCCTGGATTTGGGTATATCCAATTACCTGCACTGTGACTCCTTAGAGAAAAAGAAAAGGGAGCAGAATAAATAAAGATAATTCCAAACTTATTCTTAAGATCACTTGAGGTGACAAGGTCACATAGGAAACCAGGAAAAGCAGTAAGGATGGATACTCAGCATCCATTTAGAAGCATGAAACAAGGTTCTCAGCTTCTCTGGGAAGTGTGTGCTCTGCTCCAATGTTTAAATCCCTGCATTTCTCACCAGCAGGACATCGATGACACCATCCTGGTGCCTGCTGAGGCCAGGTCACTCAGCTCAGAGGCTGGAAGCTGCTTTAGACGAGATATTCCAATGGCTGTGTCCACTTGCTGTCTGTATTAGCTTTGTTCCTTATTTGCCTAAGTATCACAAGTCAGCTGAATTTCAGAAAAACAGGGCCTAGCTTTGCAGAAAGTTTGGCATTTTCACATTCAGATAAACATCTGAAACAAAAACATTTTTGCAGCTACACCCTGGTCCAGTGACCCTGAAGCACACACACAACATGAACTTCATCCCTTCACTTCATCATTAATTTTATACCTCATTATTTTCTCAAATCTCCAGAAAACAGATTTACATATTCGATGGAACCAAGTCCAAGCCCCATTACCTGCAGCAACGTCAGAAACATTTTTATAGGTTATAAATCCTATGAGGATGCAGTTACACAATAACTCCATACCAGAGTATTTATGCATATTATAAATAAAAAATGGCATTAAAAAAAATCAATATATTTTCTCAATACAGATAATCACGACTCCAAGAATCATTCCTTACCTGGGTTAAAGTAAAAAATGATATTTAGCAGATCCTGGTCTCCCCACGTAATGTAATTTCTGTACTTTTGGTATAATGGATATAACATTTCCTCCCAAGTCAAACCACCCGGTATCAAGCTGTTCTGCAGGGCACAAAAACAGAAGCAGGGGGTTAATATCACAATCAGTGCTGTGATATCTGACTCAGAGAGGGGCACACACAGATACCTGTAAGTTCTGCTAAGCCATGTCAGACACCCAGGTGAAAAAGCAAGAACTGCCAAGAATTGTTAGACCTGGACAGGGCTGTAACAGCAGAACTCACTGTGTTTATCTAAACAGGAAAATGAGGTCTCCTGGGCCCAGCTCTGATGTCAGCTCCTGCTATTCACAATCTTCCTATTCCAAGTAACAGGAGGGGAAAAAGGTGAAAAAGTGGAAAAATGCAGGGACAAGGTGAAAACCAAGGCATAAAAGCAAGGAAAAATACAGACTAAAGATCATCTTCCCTGGGAATTATGGTAGTAAGAGCAATGTTTGGGTTTTTTTTACTTCAGCTGTTCCCGTAACAATGTGGGAAACCCCTGGCCTTGCCTGAGGAACCACTTGGGGTAAGCAAAGTTTTATGATTACAGAATATGTGCTCAATGACAAGCATCTGTCATGAAAACGTTCCCTTCTCACTTACACCAGTCCACAGAGTCACTTATCTGCAGCAGGATGCAAAAGTCTATTCACAACAGATGCAAAAGTTCTCAGTTTCTCTGGGTACTCACATCAAGCTTTCCAATTTCAAAAACAATGCAGCGACTGCACTGAAGATCCTTGAGTTTGTTCTTTCATGTACCTTTTCAGGGCAAAGTAAGAAGTTGGGGAAGCAATTTTTAACATTGCTACCAGACTGCTTCAGCTGCAAGTTCTCACTGCTCCAGCCTTGAGGAAATTTCATTTATGTAAATAATCATGTTCACAATTGCTTTTAGTATCCAATGATACATATTCTATATTTCTCTGATTCTTAATATAATTATATATATTCTATATTTTTCTGATACTTTGTATTACGAACTTTATGCAATTTTACACTAAGCTTTCCAAGATGTGAAAAATACACCAATCCTGAGCTTCTGCAACAGCTGCATTTGTTCTCACCTTGAAGTGAGTGCTGCGGATCCGTGTCAAATTCATCAGCATCACCCCGGAGTTGACGCCGGTGGGGCCGTAATAAGGGTGACGGGCGAAGCGGCTGTACCAGCCAATCTTGGGGATCTCGTGCTCGGGGGCCATGGCAGCCAGCTGGGTGGAGTTGAACTCTCTCAGGAGGTGCCAGATGTCCTCGATGGGCCTCAGGAACAGCACATCAGTGTCCACGTAGAGCAGGGAATCCACATCCTTTAAAATCACCTTCGGGGTTTGCGCAGCGAGATGAAGAACAAATCAGTGAGACAACAAACACAAAGATTAGTGGCAAAATGTACTTTTATTTTAAACTGATAATTTGGAAGAGGTTATTGATTTATCAGCTAAATGTAATTACACAGAGGAACAACAGTTATCAGATTATTGGCTTGTTGTCTGCTGTGGAGTTTTTTTGAACTGCACAATGAAACAGCTACCAGAGCACTGGGGCTGGATTAACCTTCATATAAAGCAGCAATCCACTGAGCTCCCAAAAATACCTGCAAGGACTACTTAGTATCTGTTCAGAAACTACATGTAAGTAATATATATTTACAGAGCTCTTTTCAAGATCTGTAAGTGGTGAAGCATACAGTGTTCTCCACTGGCAGAAAGGGTAACCCAGGAGAGCAGAAAACTTCTAAGCTTATATTCAGTATAAATATATACAACTGTTCCAAATTAATTAAAACAACCCCATTGATCACAAATATATGTGCATCCCCCTGAAGAACAAATGTGGATGTTAAACAGAAATGTCACATTAAAACGTACCAGGTCATATTCTGAGCTCCGTTACCAGACTCCTTATGAGGAATAACCACAGTGAAGTTGGTCAGGTCACAAGGGTGTAAACTGCAGATTAGAGCCAGGATATTTCGGCTGTTCCTGCTGACCATGTTCCCCCTTGTGGCTGCCCAAATCCTTACACACTCGTTCATTAATATCCCATGGTGGGACAAGCGATCTGGTGCTTCAAGTCTTTGTAAAGTAATAAAGATCATTACCTACAGGTGATGCAGTTACAGTTACAGTTACAACTGCATTTTTGTTGCTCTTCTTCATTATTTGCTAAAACTGTCCAAAATTTCCTGAAGGACTGATATTTTCTTACTTTGGTCTCAGCCAAAAACCCTATTTATTTCCCTCTCTTTCTTTGAAAAGCAAATCCAAAAGGCTTTGGATTTTCACCATGTTGTGGAACACAACAATCACTCTCTCATCCATTTGCAATGATATTAATGACAAACTCTCCTATTTATGCAGGTTACAAGAAACTCTACCAAAGAAATTGGGTTTTACATAAATTCTAATGTATTGTGACTGAGGATTACCTGTGAAATGGAGTGAACAACATGAGGATTTTCAACAAGTGGGTGAAAAATATCACCTCTAAGCATGCTCAACAGGAATCCACTAAGATGCCAAATCCCTGAGTAAAGACTTAAATGAGATTTTTCACCTGACTGAACACTTTGGGATTCAGACTGACATTTAGTCAAGTTTAACAAATCCCTGACCTGTATTTCTGAGAGGGTAACTACATGTTCTTCCTACAGAACAGGGCAAGCAGGAGAAGGAACCGTCTCTGCATTTTAAACAAAAATTATGCTTACAACGAACTCCAAGTAAACCCATTCAACACAATCCAGATCTCTCTGCTGGATGGAAGATTATAGCAAACACCATTTTCCCACAAAAAAAACCACAAACCAGCATGTGGAGGTATCCATAAATGAGTGACAAACACAGTTCAATAATACACTAAGAGCTCAGAGTAAATATTTGCAGATGTTAAGTATCCTCAAGTCCAGTACTAAAAGACCAAACCAATAAAAAAGACAGCTACTGTAAGAGTAAATCAATAGACGACAGACAGCCTGAAAGGAGGAAAGGGTTGCAGTTTAAGGATATCCTGGATATTGTGCATTAATTATTCTGCAGTACCTAATTCATAGGGACCTGCTACATGAGGTCACATAAAACCAAAATACATTATAAAAGAAAAATCACTGCCAAATTTAGCCTGAGACAGGCAGTAACACTGGAACACAAGCAGAGCAGAAGCAATCAGACTTTGCCTGTGGGATCCACAGCACACTGGCAAACTAGGTAAGATTTTTGTCCAAGGGGGCCCTGGCAGAGAAACAAGTTCAGGCATTTTCCAGCAGGAAAAACTTACCCCAGTTCAGGGGGAAGTTTAACAGGTACCGACAGACCTCATCATCCTTCCCAAGCATAAGTGACAGCCTGGCCACTGCTTCTTCCAGCAGAACATTCTTTCAGCAGCCTCTAATACACAAATAAATTTAAGTCTATGGAAGTCCATGGACTGTAACAATTTTCCTACAGATTCAAGCAGGTAATTCAGTTCTTTGTGCAATCGGAACCTACCAGCACCTGACCCTACCTTGTATTCCTCCTCTCAGGATTCATATGCCCTCCTTTCTGCTGGTCAAAAGATTCCTCCTTTTCCTGTGCCCAAGGTGTTGCCCTGCAGTGACACCCAACTGGCCAAAAAAGAACTGTGCTACCTCCTTAAGCCCTTCACACTTTCTCTTTCGCATCTTCCTATTCCAAGTAACAGGAGGGGAAAAAGGTGAAAAAGTGGAAAAATGCAGGGACAAGGTGAAAACCAAGGCATAAAAGCAAGGAAAAATACAGACTAAAGATCATCTTCCCTGGGAATTATGGTAGTAAGAGCAATGTTTGGTTTTTTTTTTGCTTCAGCTGTTCCTGTAACAATGTGGGAAACCCCTGGCCTTGCCTGAGGAACTTTCTTGCCTCTTTCACATGTTGAGTGTTAAGACTGCTTTAAAACCTGCAGATGTCAGTTTGAATTGCTCACATCTCTCCTGGCTCTGCCTTGGACGGGGGGGATTTAATTTCACCAACTGCAGCTGTAGGAGTTCCTCACATAGCAGGAACCTGCAGTGCAGGTTAAAAGTGCCATGCCGTGACCTGGAGCAGGAGCTTTGCCAGGCTGTGTCTGGAGGTCTGAGCCCACATAAGCCATGCAGACACACCTGACAGCCTGGGATTTTGGAAAGGGATGGCCAGAAACACGGCTTGCTGTGCTCGTTTTCCCCCTGCTCTGCAGGCACTTACAGCTTAAAAGTGTGATTGTCTTTTTTTTTTTTTTTTGCAGCTATATAGAGTATTCTTAGTAATTCTGTCAAAAAGTTCTGCACAGAGCTGGCTATATTTAGCCTGGCACTTCACTTAAATACTCAATTATCTGTAATTTGATTTCACAACTCCTGTCTCCATAGATTCTCCCCGTGTTAGCAAGGTTGGCAAGGAATAATGCACTCCTGAGTAAACACACGCTAGTGTACTGTGAAGCTGGGCTACCTAAGGGTTTGTGAGGGCTCATGTGGCAGCTTAGCACAGCTTTACCCAAAACTAGGGACAAATCACAAAGCTTGAAGCTAGAGTAACAGTACCACAAAGTCGAGTTACTAAACCTCATTGTAGTAAGAGATTAACTCAAGTTACAGCAGAGACTTTTGTCTAGATAAGGCCCTGGCATCTATTCCCACTGGGCTGGATACTTGAGCATCCCTCAAGAGGAAAGCTGTAACACAGGGATATTGCTAATCTATCTTAAAAGCTCTTAAGTAGATTAAGTGTTTTGAGAAGGGCTCTAAATGTTCATCCAAAAATCCGTTAAGCATTTCAGGATGCTTTAGCTGATTGTTTTGGTAGCTCCAGAAGAGCAGCACAGAGACAGCTGCAGCCAGCCCTGAGGGACCAACATCCCTGGGACCAGAGGATGTTCCTCACCTGCTGTATTAACACCCATGTCAGGAGTACAAACCGGTTCCAAGTGACTGCTGAGAACACTGCCCTCCTAGTTTAGTGTTAAAGCTTCATTCTGTGTTCACAAAAAGATCCGCATCTTCCTCCCTTGTGTCTCTGCAAATGCCCTGGATGGTTTTTATGGCAGCAGAGTGCAGCAAGAGACTGACTTGTCAGATTACACAGAGGCTCCACCTATGTCCCCCGCATCTAAGTGGCAAATGTGATCAGATTTCTCAGAATGCCTCTAAAAAATGCAGGATGCTGTACAGTCTTCCTTAGTATTTCAGCATCCTGGGTAGATTCAACAAGTTGGGAAATGTGCACCTCAACCTGTTGCCCAGGACAGAACAGTTCAGTCTGCAAACTGCAGGGTCACATCCCACAGCTCTACTTTCATCAGTGGGTAAAACCACTGAAAGGTTCTTACCCAATCTTCCCTGAACACATTCCTCAGACCCTCCTGCCCACTTTCACATGCCTGCTGGTGCTGCAGAGGAGATTTCTTTGGCAGGAGAGGCACTTGTGAATCAAAGACTCACATTCCACTCAGGCTTAGCATTATCAGCAGCAAGACAATTTGCACAACTGAGAGCTAAACAGCTGATAAACTCAACTACTGCTCTCCTGGGGTCCTCCCTAAATCCAGGCACATTTCATGCTGCTGCAGGGAAAAATGCTTAGTACAGGGAAGGATAAGAAAAAAATTGCACTGATATTCTGCTGGTATTTATTAAAAATAAAAGTCAAACTAGTTCACTTAACAGTAACACTGGGAACCCTCTGCTCCCACTGTGTGCAGACAATTCAAATGGGATATCAGAACCCAGTTATCAAACAGCAAAAAACCAAAATAATGGCTGGAATTACCCAGAAACAGCCCAAGGTTATCAGCCTGTGAACTCAAGCACCAAATCTCGAGGGTCCCACAAGACATTTGCCACCTCAGCTATGACTACAGCTTATTTTCTTTACTATACCCACATCAACTCTGTGTCAGCTGCAAATCCTCTCAGACAGCCCCTCCTACACAAAGCCATAAACCTCAGCCTGACCACACACAGCATTTTGCAACTGCCCCCAGAGAAACAAACATCTACAGTCCCAGCTGCCCCCTCATTCTTCTAACACAGTGTGCAACAGTCCAATATTCCTTAAAGGAAGTCACTGGAGAACTTCAGCAATGTGTGAGTGACAAAAAGGAATCAATAAAAGCACTGCCCAGCCTGAAGGAATCAGCATGAATGTATAACCCCTTTCTGTCATCACAACAGTGATGAGAAATAAAAGTCAAATCATTCCTATGATTAGTCTTCCAAAATGACAGAAAATACCACAGAAGAACAGAGACTTCTGCTCACCCAGTACATCCTGACACTCTATATGGAACAAGCTAACGCTTAGGGATTATTTTCCAGGTGATACAAATATTTACTCAGGGGAGAGAGGACCCCTGCTGAAGCTGGAGCTACTTCCAGCCCATCTGGCCTTTGTGCTGTCGATAGTCCACCCCTATATGGCAGATCAGCAGAACTGCTGACAGCACATATTTTCTCACATATGTATTCACAGGCTACGTATCTGGACGTGCAGCTGTCTCCTGATTGCTTCCATCTGAGAGGGGAAAGATTTCTTTGTGTCCCCCCCCAGTTCTCCTAAGACAGTGATGAAGAAATCTGGATCATGTGAACAGCTTGCCACTTCACTGGAGTCACCCCAATCAACAGCAACCCACAAGATATTTTTGATAGATGTTCTCAGTTCCACAGAAATTGCTTTATGCAAATGTTCTTTCAACTTCCAATACGCAAAATTGGTATCAACACTTCTCTCCAAGTTTACAACACTGAGTATAATACAACTTTTCAGTGAACTTGAAGATCCCAGGATACACCAAGCTCTTGCATGTAATCCAACTTCAAACACGCTGGAATTATTACCTTAAGGGCAATTCTGACAGTCTTGGAAAAAAGAAATGAAGCTCAAGGAAAAGGGAATGCTGAGAGCACCAGTTTAAGGGCCAACATATGGAAAGGAAGATGGTGGGTAAAGAGGACATGTTGTAAAGAAAGTTATTTACGAAAGGCATGCAGCATCTACCCCAAAAGATCTGCCCTGAGAGAGCTCTCACACCCTCTCTGGAGCCTGGAGAGCCCGAGAGGCTCATGGAACCAGAGACAAATCAGAAACACACATCCTTTGTTAGCCACGAAAAAGCCAGGCTGGGTTTCTGTGTTGTTTTTTTACAGTGTCTTAAGCACAGACTAAAATATCTTTAAGCAGATGTTTCAGCCTGAAAATGGCTTTAGTATTACACCAGCAAAGCTTCCTTTCTGTGGAATTAACCTTTTCCTGAAGCAACCTACTCAGAAATCCAGGTGCCTTACCGGAAGAAACAGGCGCTGGGCAGCACATGGTTTGAATAACTTTTTCCATTCCTGAGCATTTCCTACTGAGAAGGTTATTGGGTAAATGTTGGACTCAAACTTCTTTGTATATGAGGAAGGCCACTCCTTTAACTGAAAGACACAGTGGGAGGAAATCAGACACTACACGTTACACAGCTTTTGTAAAAAAATGCATGCATAAGGAATTTATGACTGTGTACAGTCAACAACGTGCTCAGCTGCTACTTGTTGATTTCAGTTTAATTTTTCTCAGAGATTTACAACTTATAACTAACTCATTTATTTATTTACCAAATGACAAAGAAACTCACCTTCTTCTCAAATTCAGGCTTAAGGGAATCCTCGGCAAAGATGTGGAAGCAGAGCCTCCTGTTGCTGAACAGAACTGCTGATTTCAGCATGATCAGCGTCTCCTCCAGCCGGTCCCCACATGCCACCACTGCCAGATGCATGCACTGCAAGGATGAGGGCTCCTTTGGATGTTTCTGCTCTCCAGGCTTCCTGAAAACTCAGAGACAGGCAAATAAAAATTACTGAGGTAGACAGTATCCCACATTAACAGACATCAGGGTGGGTGATTTTCTTCTTCAGCATCATTTTGCAAGGGATCAGGAGGTTTTTTTCTGGTTAGATGGCCACAAACATGCAAATGGCATGCTAATTTTTGTCAATGGGACAGATAAATAGTGTTACAATTACAGCACAAAGAAATAGGCTATTTTCAGAAATTTTCTGTTATTCCTACATTTCTGGGTTTGCAAAAATCACTGCACTACAGACACCGATGAAGCCAATTTCACAGCACCTCAAACCAGACACCACCTTGCTCTGTGCAAACGACAGCTCTTTTCCCGGCCCCGAGGTCTGGAAGCCAGAACAGAGTTACAACCACCCAGCCAACTTCCTAACATAATGCAGATCGCACAACTGCATCCAGCAACTTCATTTCCAAGCCCATAATGGCTAGACTGGAAGAAGATATCCAAACTTAAAAAAAAAACCCCACTCCATCCATATGTAAATTGTTCTAACAGTTAATTAATTTTGCCATTAAAGATGCATGCCTTAATCCTGGCCTGAAGGCGCTGGCAGAGTTTCAAAGGACTGCTCTCCATTTCACCCCATGGAATCCGTGAGATTTTGCTAAAACAGAGATTTTTGAAAACAAATATAGTCACATATCCCAGATGAATCAGACTATATTCCAAGGGCCAAACTGTGGGATTTTCACCTAGCACCCACCTGTGTGGGCTTTAAGTACATTTCAGCCAGATACAGGGAATACAGTAAGAGGCACACTGAAGCTCCCTGCCAGCCAGAAAAATCAGGTTCTGCTAGGGAGTTGAAGACCTTTTGAAAACAATCTTTGGGTTCTGTGCTTAGTGTGGAGGTAAAAATTGCACCCTCCAGGAATGCTTCCACCATGGTGTATCCACATTCCAGCACAGATGGCACTTAGCCTCCATTACACGGGATGGAGCTGACCAAGCAACTAAATCCCAGGCACAGCAATCGTTCCAGGAGAGTTCAAAAGGCAAATCATAGATCACTGCCTGTTCTGGACACATCTCTGAGCAGAGGACATCAATCCCAGCCCCCGCTCAGCACACACAATTACACACACACAATTAATCACTGAAGTTAATGCTACAAACAGAAGTTCTAAATAAAGAGAAAAATGACAGTTTGAAGCTGTTATTATTTTTCCAGATATTGAAGTGCTGCTCTGTGTAACAGCAGCATTCTACCCTTCAGAGTAACCCACCTCTGTGTAGAGGAACACCAGCCACTGGCACTTCACTGACTATACACAGCAACACTTTTCATTAAGGGTTTAAAGTCTCCTGCTTTAGTCTTAATTAACCCCCGATTTCATCAGTGTATAAATAATGGAATACTACATTTGTCTGAAGTGGTATTTACTTTCCAACCTACTAGTATAAAAATCGCTGAATTATTGAAGTGAATAATTAGCTGCTCACACAGATCACCTTTTCCCCCTTCTCCCTATCTGTTTAATGTTTCCCCTTAATTGAGTCACTAAATCAAGCCATACACAGGCTGGGAGCTGCTTTGATGTAGCTTCTGGCTATGGAATTCCCTGGGAGAGGGACTAAACCCTGCACTTTTATTGCAACATTTCAAAACCCCACACCAAAGCACTCAGCTTTCCTGGGCAGTTTTAGCCACGATGAGCTCTGCATTACACAGCTGTTTTGCAGCGAAAAATCCAGTACATGTGGACAACACTTCCAATGGACAGACTCAGCAGAAGCAATCCTTGGTGAAAGCAGAATGCCTGGAAAGCCCATGGGAGTACGGATAACAAGAGACATCCAACATAGACACCATAGGAGAGAAAGCTGAGCCTTGGAGGTGAGGAATACCAACAGTGCAGGGGTTCAGAACTCTGGAGTGGCCTGAACTGGAAAAAAAATCCCAGAAAAAGGAGCCATTTCAACTACATCAGTCAGTCTGGGACACTGAGGGCAAGCAGTGACCACTGAGAGAAGTAGCAATGAGGTACAAAAGAGTTTTGGGACACCACATTTTGCTTTTCTTTTGTAAGTACCTAAAGAAACCTAGAGGACTGTGAAAACAAAGGTGAGCTTGAATGGGAGACAAAAAAGTGCCACAGCAGGATGCATTGACTGCAATTTTAACTTAGCCTTTAAAAAATAACAATTATCCAGAAGCCCGAGAAGGGGCAGGTGTAGAGGCAAAGTCAAACTGCCTGGAGGGCAAACAAGCAGATCATGGCAAAGAACATCCCAGCTCCCCTTCCCTGCTCTGTTCACACAAACACCTCACACAGGGCAAGGAGAAGGAAGGGACAGGGAGGAACAACAGTTGGATGAAAGGATAAAAATCTGCAGGATACAACCAAGTTGTCCAACCTGTAAGATGGAAACAGCTGTTACAGCTCTAAGAATTTCCTACCTCAAGAGACTCCCAGGACATTAAAAAGCCCATAGATCCACAGAGTAATGCAATTATTATCATTAGTCAATTCTTCCTAACGTTTACATTCACTCCTTTATAGTTCAACTTGTCTGTTATGAACAGTCTGTAGTTGGATTTCATTACCTAAATTAAATGTTTAAATGCATCAAAAGCAATGCAGAGACCTGGGCCTTAAAGTTTAACATGTTTGACAAGAACAAATAGAGAAACTAAGATTAAGCACTCCAGAAAGCATCACAAAATACTTGCAGAACACATCCCCATGGAGTGGCTGAAGACAGAACTCGCTAAGATGGAGCACAATAAAGTGTTTATAGCAAAGACCTTCCAATAATACAGAGCAACTCCCCTCCAGTTGCTCACTGGTATTTTATTTACTACACACAATTTTTTCAGAAAGGCACTGACACAGCAGGAGCAGCCTGAGTGCTCAAGCACAACAGTGTGCATTCCTAGGTCTTAAAGTTTAGATTACATGTAATTTTCTTATTAGTCACAGCCAAAGTGTCTCAAACATAATTAACCCAAAACCTGTCTAAATCAATCCATATCCATTCAAAATAATGCATTCCCACCTCATTACAGAGCCTGCTAATCTATTCAAGCCTTCAAATTTATTCCCGAGAGAAAGATAATGCATGCAGACTCTTCCAAAATGCAATATAGTTGTTAATTTTTGAAACCTTCTTCCTATTATGATCTCATTTACTTTTGCAGCACAAACAAGGGTAGATTTAGGCGTTGTATCAAAACTGGTGATTCACTGAACAGGCTCCTTCCCTGACAGCCACCCCTGAGTCCACGTCCCAACAGCGGCTCCATGATATGAAACACATTTTCTTGCACACTTTGAAATACAAATGTTTTTAAATCAACATTTCTCACTTCGCAGCAGTTGCATAAAACCAACTGCAGCTGCTGTCAATCAAAAAATGGCTGAAGTTTCAACCTTCTCCTACCACTCAGAGAAAGGGAAAAAAGCCACTCAAAACCAGAATGGATGTTTCTCTCTCCTTTTATGAAGTGGGTTCTTTATGAAACAAGTATGAAATACTTGGGGCTTCAGCATGACATTATCAAACTCAAGCCAAACTTGCATGTGTATGCACACAGGCTGTACAGAAAGAAAAAGTATCTTGACAGGTTGCCACGCAAGGGATGTTTTGCATTTAAAAAGTTACTTTCAGGGAACTAACTGTGCTGGCAAAGGTTCACTTCCCCAGCCTTGCCACGCTGGTTTAAGAGAGAGCATGGTCACATCTGCCCTTCAAATGTAAAACAATTCTCCATCTTTTTGATACTTTGCACACATTGGTTTGGCACGTATTTAAAATTCTTCATATAAAGAAAGTCTTACCGAAGGCATAGGACTTGCTACTTCCAAGAGAAATGAGCAGTAAGACCACCACAAAAAATCAAGTTTTCAAAGCTAACCAGAAACTTACCTAGATTAGTCAAAATTATCTATGACCAAAGCAGGACACATGAATGTCATTGCTAACATTTGTGAAGCACCAGCCAGCTAACAACATGTGCCTACACTAAGCTTTTATCATGTATAGCTACTTATGTTAGAAAATTTCTGCACTTCTTAAAACCTGATGTCTTCTGTTATTATGTGACTACAGAAAGCAATATTACAAATGCCAGTTAAAATTCATCTTCCCTGCAAGATGCTGATTCTCCTGAAGCAAACACAAATCCTAAGTAACACCTTTGTTTCTGAGCTGAGCCCAAAACTTGCATCCTCTGACCCAGCTACACAAACCAACTTGGCGAAACTGAATTTAAACAATATTTTACATTCACATAGACAGAACTTCACTAAGGTTCTGTTGATCAATCATGCAGTGTCATATAAGCACGTACACCGTGATCACATCACAAGATCTTACACGGTCCTAATCAGATTTGTTATTATCGTGAAGGAATCAGTTAGACAAGGTGGAACTTCTCACTTCAAATTAAAAAATAATGTTCCTTTGCTCATAAGGAGGAACTAAAATGATAATCATGGCCTGTTTCTTACAATCCAAATTCAAGTCCCCCACACTGCTTTCAGTTTAGCTTGGATCAGGCTTTTTAAGCCCAGCAGACCCTGGTGGTGACCTGATACCTTTCCAAGCAGGCAAGCATCACCTCCACTTGAACCACTTAAGTCACACCCTCCCCACAAAATTCTTTTTTTATGGGTGCCTTCACCTGAGTATATTTTAGTAGTAACTAACACAACAGAGAATCTTTCAGCAAGTGGCTGAACAGAACCCACAGAACTGTGCTTCTCAGTTATACAAACTCCTCCTGGGGCCAACAGTGCAGGATGATGAGGGGAAAAAACCACCACCAAGCCCCACAAACAAAATTCTGAAGAAAATGCATACTTTGAATACTGAATTCCTCCTTTTTTTGCTGTTGCATTGTAGACCTTGTAAAAAGTACTTGCAAAGCCAACAAATAATTGAAAAGTTAGATAACGTCAAATTGTGAAACATGAAGATGCCACTGAAAAGCGCATTGAAATGGAACAGTTGTTTACGTTCTCTGGCAGTTCCATACTTTCCGGGCTCCCTCCTTCAGTGTTCTTCTTGATTTCCATGATAATCACAGAGATATGCCTTAAAGAAAAATGACTTCAGGAGGTACAGTTGCTAGTGGAAATAATCCTGCTTTAATACCGGCATTTGAATTCTGTCCGTGGCCCACTCTCAGCCCCAGAAAACATCTCCTGCATTCAGTGGGGTAACAATGCTGGGGAGAAACCAACTGCTTTAATAAGTTAAGGAATAAGAGCTCAAAAAACAGGAATAGTCTTTCATTCAGAACATCTCTGTGAAATCATGAATCGGAGACACAAAGGCATACCAAGTTAATTAGATATATGAGGTCACACTGACCATAATATAATTGGAATGCAAAGGGGAAAACAAGTCCTCCACCCACCGAAAGCTGCCCTTTCTCAACTAATTAGTTTTTAAAAAAATACCCTGCCTGTAAGGTGCTGGGAGAGGAAACACAACACACCACGATTAAAAACTCCTTTAAAGTTCTGCTAAATTAATTTACATATAAAAAACATTCAAAACAAAAAGCTCGAAAGCTTAAAATCTGCCAGTGCCTCCGCAGTTTGGAACCCAGCGGCAGCACACGGCAATAACGAGCCGCCCTCCCTTTTCCCCGGAAAAGCCGCAAAGTGCAGCTCCCGAGGTGACAGCAGCTCCTCATTCCAGACAGCGAGTGCCCCCCTGGCCACAACTCATGGAAAAGCCGCTATTTCAGAAGCGGCTCTCGCAGGAGGGAACCCCCCGCTCGGGCACAGGAAAAACCTCCACGCGCTTTCGTGGCATCTCCGGCAACTACGCTGCCGGTGGAAACGCAGGGAAAAGTTTGTACTTGTGAACCCCGGCAGCTCGCACAAGGGTCTCCCATCAGCGGACACTCGCGGGGGAAGAAGATCTGGGAGAGGGAAGTGCAAAGCAGCAAAGCGACAGGGCGGAAGGGACCCGCGGGGCGGGCGGGTCACGCGTGGGGCTGGCACGGACACAGCGACCGGGGGATGCCCGAGGGCAGGGGCGGGGATGGACCCGCCCCCGTTACCTGGCGCTGGCGCTGCCGCCGCCCGCGGGGCTCCTCCTCGGGGGGCTCCGGCCGAGGCGCGGCGGGCGGCGGGCGGGCGCGGAGGGCGNCCCCAACGGGGCGGCGCAGCGAGGAGCGCCAGGCACGGACCGCGGCTGCTCAGGGGTACCTTTGGTGCCACGGGCGGGCAGTGCCGGCAGAGCGGGAGCGCGCACAGCAAGGTGAGCAGGAGAAAAAGGGGAAACTCGTCTCGGCAGCGCGTTTCCTCTGGCTGTGCTAACGGGGAAACCGAGCCTCTCCGCCTTGCAGCCCCAGTTTGTCACCTACAGAGAGTACGCGCTTCTCATTCCACCTGCACCGAAGGCAGGTAAACGATGAAGTGCAGTACTGTGAAGGAACAAAGCGCTCACTCACTTGTGGGTGGCTTTGAACTTGTTCCTAGCCAGCCTGCTGTGGAACATCAGCAGAGATCACAACACTGGATTTCACAAAAGTAAATCCTGCTTGGGCTCATATTCTATGACCTTTAAATGTACAGGATGACAGAAATACAAGGATTCTTGCTGCCCCATGGAGCTGGAGCAAGCTGTGCAGAGTGGAGACACCAACGTTGGAGTGCTTAGAGAAGGAAAGTGGAGCCCCGCATGTTGGGGAAGATGAAACAGGAAAATCTTACAAATATGACTGCTTGGATTTTGAGAATATGAAACCTGTGAGCGAAGTAGAACTAAAAGCACAATTCGATGTCTAAGATGCCAAGACCTAGTTACTGAACAACTAGGAAACAATAGCATGGCCAGCCAAAGATCTTCTCCTCTTGATTAAACAATGCCCCTCTCCCATTATCAATGATCAAAGGTCACCTGGTATGGTAATGTAAGGATTCTTACTGGCTGTATATAAATGCTATAAGATTTGCATCATGTACTAAGATTGGTTAGTGTAAATTAGAATATTCAGGAGGGAAAGATTCAAGAGTTCGGGAACCTGGTGGGCTCGCTCTCTTGCACGCTTACTCCCTTGCTCTCGCTCTCTTGCTCTCTTGCTCTCTCCCGGGGCTGCCAAGAGCTGTGCCTTGCAGCTCTCTGCAGCCCCGTTTTTCACCCACGCCATGAGCAATAAACCGCATGCTCCAAGACCAGCCGTGACTCTGGAGATCTCTCGTCCCCGTCCGTCTCTTCCCCGCCCAGACCGTCTGAGCAGCGTTCTTACACTCGCAAGTCCCTCCCAGGGTTTAGTACTGGAGGAGCCTCCTGTGCCCCTCACGGAGCCACCGGCAGTGACACTGGCATTCACTTGGCAGTGGCACTGCGCAGCCTGTCCATTTCACACTGCTGACACCACACCCCTCCACCAGTGGTATCCCAAAATGTACTTTGCCTCAGCATCAGTCCAAATGCAATGAACAACCACTGTTTCAGAGTTTCATCCAACTCGGATTGTGGCCAGATATGAAAATGTAAATTCCTTCATGCTAAGAGAAAATAGCAATACTAAATGAGAAACTACAGGAAAACCACAATGCATAAACACATGCTCTTTCCTGAGAATATATACACTATAATAAAACCCTACCAAACTTTATACTTAATGAAAAAGAGTACCAGCAGCAACCTGCTGAAATCCTCAAGCTGTTCAAATGTGTGATTTTTGTATCATCAATACAATCACTTTCTTCTCCAGATGTGTAAATTAAGTCCTCTTAGTAATTTTGCATTGGATTACCAAGGTCGCCAGACTTACTCGTTATTATTAGCCAAGCAGAGCCAATTGTGCTTATAAACTGCAAAGCTTCATGTTTCTATTTCTCAAGCAAACAGCAAGTTGTCCTAATTACTTGTCCAAAACATTGTAGCTAATGCATTTTAATTCTTCAGTGCTCCATTAAGTATATACCAGCCAAATTTCCTTCATCAGATGCTCTAAAAGATGTAGTCTTTGACATTTCCACATAAAACGTTTTCATTACAGTTCTAAAAGAATTCAGTACGTATTTTACAGAAGAAAGCAAGACATATTCCTTAGAGATGCTACTTCATCCTTTACTTGGATGCAAAAGTAAAGTAAATGGCTGATGCACCACTTTCTTCACTAAAATCAGTATATAAATAGTTCTTTTACAAGAAAAGTATTAGCACAAAAAAAAAAAGGCTGGGAGTTCTTAGGCTCTAAAAAAATAATTCTGAGGCAGCCTTGGAAAGTGTCAGTTAGAGAAGAATAAATTCTCAGATGCAACTTCCTTATCTTTCACAGACTTGTCCTGCAAATTTGAACTTATCCAGAGAAGATGGTGCCTACTGGTTCATAATCCAGCTTCCTGTCCAATATACTTATTACAGATTACTTTGGTAAGGTCCAAAAGTTAATTAGTGCTGAAGTTCTCTGGAAATGCATCAAAAGTTTCTGAGGACATGACTGAGGCCTTGGTCCAAGCCAAATCAGCATCTGAAATGAGATATCATTAACTTCTTAATATAAAAAAAAAAGCTTTTTATAAAACATGCATCTTCAATTTCTGCATGTGAAAAGCTGGGACACAAGGAAGTTTAGGCTGAACATTAAATCCATCAATTTTAAATCAGTGAGGAGAATTATCTACTTTGAAGCAAATGATTTAATTTTTGGGCAGGACTTGAACTGCTGGTTCAGTTCAGTACAAGAGTGAAGAAGTTTTCTCATAAAGAGATGTCATATTCAGTGGATTTCCAGCCTGGAGGATCGTTTGTCTACTTTTTTTTTTTTTTTTTTTTTTTTTTTTTAAGAAAACTTTAGTAGGAGAGGTTACATAATTATGCTTTTTCCCTCCAGGAATAAATATTTGAATGCATTTCAGAGGGGGCAGTAAGAGGAAGACAGTCAGTAGCATTTAAAAATGTTGAGAATTACTTGGAACCAGAATACCTCTCATGGTTCAGAGGCAGAAAAATTAGATTAATTCTACATTAGGTGCTATATTTAATAAATTATAGCTTCTAAACCATCTTTTCTGCTTTTGGAGCTTCTTGTTCTCCTTAATGCTGTATTTCTTTTGATCCATCAGGATCTGCCCCCTGTTCACCCTGTCGATGTTTGCATTAATCCAGTAGCTTAGAAGAGCCTTATGTAATTGGGAATTCCAACTCTGACAGTGCTCGTGGGGTCACTCTTCTGTTTACTCATCTTCTACCTTATCTGCAGCAAAGGAGAAGACGGATGAGTGTAAACATAACAGAAATAGCACACTTGTTCACAGGAATTAGTCCTGGATTACCCACTGCTTTCACAGGAAAGAAACCAACCATCTCCCCAGCACACTCAAGTTCAATTTCCATACTTCTTTATGAAAAGCAGCTGCTGAAATAAAATGTGCTCAGTCTGTGCAAGATATTTTATGCAATCGCAGGTAAGAATTAATTCTTTTCATTTGTCCAGATGACGGATTGCGATTTTTACCTTAAATGACCTAGCTTCACACAGTTACACTGCCCACGTCCACATTGACTGTTAATCATTCCCTTTCGAACAACTCTTGCAAACATCAGGAAACCTCATCAAATTTATAGGCAGCAAGAATTTAAAGCAGATCTTTAAACTGCCGCACATTTCACGCCAAGGAGCAGAGCTATAAACACCGAGCCCCGGGGGCAGAGCCCGCAGGACGCGGACGCGGGGCGGGAGGCGCTGAGGGGCGGGAGGGCCTGAGGGACGGGAGG
>VWZW01002639.1:1634069-1707091 GCA_013397115.1 Edolisoma coerulescens
TCTGATGAGGAGAGACTGCGGGAGCTGGGCCTGGTTAGGCTGGAGAAGAGAAAAGTGAGAGGGGTTTTCATTAAGGTACATAAATATCGCTCAGCGGTGTCAGAGGACGGGCCAGACCCTTTTCAGTGGTGCCCAGTGACAAGACGGGGAGCAGTGGCCGTGAAATGAAACACAGAAAGTTTCGCCTCAGCACGAGGAAGAACTCTTTTCCGTGGAGAGCAGCAGAGCGCTGCGCAGGCTGCCCGGGGACAAGGCAATGTATTACTGTCTCTGTGGGGACATCCCAAACCCGCTGGGGGTTCTGTTCTCCTGCTCCAGGTGACCCCTGGAGCATTCCCCAGGTCCCTCCCAGCCCCAGCGATCCTGTGTTTTAACGCCGAGCCTCCCATGCATCACCCCTGTCCCCGCCAGCCCCTCCTGGTCCTGCTCCTTCTGCCTTTCTCTAATGCACAGCCCTGTCAGCACAGGAAAGGTTGGGAAGCGTGATTATTTGGGATACGTGGGGTTTTAATGTTGTGTCTCAGTGGTTCCTCGGCTGTGAGATACCAGGGATTTGTGTGGAACCCCCCTAGAGGGGTTTGGGGTGATTAATTTGGGCCAGGGATGCTCCAAGTGCAGCAGGAGTGCAGGGCAGGGAGAGCTGGGCCTGGCTTTGGAGCTGCTGTTCATACGTGAACCTGGGGAAAATAAAAATGCAGGCTGGCAAGTCATCCCTGAAGGGTCCAAATGAGCTACTGGCGTTTTGTTACCTCTTATCCCAGCTTGTGGTGTTGAGAGAAGTCCACAGCAAAGCACATCAGGGGTGCAGGTGTTCCCTCTATAGTTACAAGTCAGTGAAATGCATGGCAGCTTCTCAGCCTGGAAGGGGTGGGAATGTTGCCCCTGGAAGCATGTGATATGGTGAAATGGGGAGTTTTGATTTTTTTCATACATGTTAAACAGAGCTGATGACCCATATGAGAAAAAGGGTGATCTGTTAATTTAGCCCTGTTAATGGTCAGTGATTTCTGGCTCTTCATGAAATTGTCAGAATGGGGATATGTTTAGTAAAGATAACTGCAAGTGAATGAAAAGTAGTTCTTTCCCAAATAATTTCTATTCTGGTTTTATTTGTTAAAATATTTTTGGTTTAAAAAGTTAATTTTCAAAACTGTGACCTTTTGTAAACACACCTTCCAAAACAAAACCAAAACCCCAAACAATCCATAACTGGGTTCTAAATTAAACCTGAGATAAGAAGCTATTAAAGGGTCAGACAATTGTATATCAGATGAATAATAGTGTGTAAATTCCTTCTCTCATGCTAAATATATACATACACTGATGTATATACATACATACGGTTCTGAGGGGTGTTATCTAAACTGTCCCTGAATCTGTTGCCCTTATTCTGGCTAATATGTGTGTGAATTATAAAACTCAGCTCTATTTTTGGAAATATTACCAGGTTTTAGCATTTTTTAATAGTGGTTTGTGTTCAGTTCAGTAAAGAACTTTGAAGGTCTATAGTCTGCTATGTGTGAAATTATAAACAACAGCTATGAAAAGCTGGAAACTTTTGGGACTGAATTTTAGTGTGGTTTTCATGTGGAATGTAACAGGTGCTTTCCTGTACTCCAGCCTTACATTCAGTTGTGTCTTTAAGGTGCAGAGAGGTGGTACCTTCACATTCTCGGTAACAGTTTGATGGAGTTGCTGTTGTCATGAGTGGTTTCTTCTTGAGCATGTGGAAGATGATTCTGTGAGAATCTGAAACGTTCTTACAGAATTTTGAAGAGACACCACTAGGTCTCATAAATTGGCAGCTGCAATAATCTCTTTTTTTTTCTTTTCCTGTTTCTATAGGGCCACACAACCAGTGTTTGCTTTTCCTGCTGGATTCATCATGATTACTCCAGCTTTTGAACTGACCCAGGATCCGGATTTTCTTACAATAAAAATCAGAGTGCCTTACGCCAGAGCTTCAGAGTTTGACATTTATTTTGAAGGGGAAGATTTCAAATTTTATGCTAAGCCATACTTCCTCAGGCAAGTAGGGGAAAAAATATTTTAAAATTGACCTTCACAGTAAAGAATTTTGGTCCCTTCAGAGTGTTCCTAATCTACAGCTTTTATTCTGTTGACTACAGACAGCTCAGTTCATGCAAAGATTTGTTTTTTTTGGATCTGGCCTCTTTGTTCCTAGGCATTTAATCATGTCAAAGGGAGTTGAAAGAAATACTTTTCTAAATTTACTGTACAATGGCTTTTTAATTGTAAATGGCTAGACAACTCTCTGGGTGTAGATTTTGTAGAGTGTGTCTTTTCCTGGGAGGAATCCAGGGGGATTGAACTGCATGGATTCCATTCCTATGAAAAGGAGTCACGTAGTTAAGTCCTTTGTGCTGCTTTTGGAAGGTGCCTTACATTTTTATAGGCTGAGACATTAACTTGCAGAATTAGTCAGAGTGAGGCATCTCATTTTTTGCCTGCAGATTGACACTTCCTGGAAGAATTGTAGAGGATGGCAGAGAAAAAGCATCTTACAATACAGACGAAGGTACTGGTTAATGTTATTGGTATCTATGTCATTAAAAATGTTGCTATTTCCAATAAATTATACTTCAGAACAAAAACAACAATAAAGCAAATTTGTTGCTTGCAGAACCTTTATTACATGACTTAAGACAATCAGATTGGTGAATGTAGCTTCTGTGGATTGTTTGGTGGAAGGATTAAAAATCAAATAAAGCTTGTTTTCTTCTGTTGGTTTGTGTTTATACACTGTAAGTCAGGAGACTCCAAGTAGTTAAATATTCTCTTTCATATTTTATCATTAAAATCTTGAATTGTTATGAAATAAGGTTAAAAACATGCACAGGGATCAATGCATAATAAAATGCTACCTGCAAGTGTCCTACTTCCTCTGAGCCTTTCTCATTGGAGGAAAAATGCACATTTTTGTTTGTCTTGGATATCTCGATGCAATAATTATATTCTGACTTTTTTTAAGGTACTTTTACAATCCGGTTACCCAAGGAGAATCCTGGCCAATATTTTGAGGGGCTGGACATGCTGACATCTCTTCTAGCACCAAAGAAATCAAGATCAGCAAAACCTTTGGTAGAAGAGATAGGTATGACAAAATCAATCTTGTTTGTGCAAGATGATACATGTGTGTAATGAAACAGTTACAGATCTGGAGAGTGATATCTGTAGAAAAGTACAATATTTCTGTTACTGGCTAGTCCAGCGTATGAGAAGGGTGTGAATAAATCACAGTATGGATGAGAGTAGAAATAAATATGTTGTAGATGATACACATGTCAACTTTATACGTTTAGTTATGTTTAAATTTTTCCAAAATGTGCTTAAAATGTGCTTTAAAAATATGCTGATGCTCTGTAGGTCTTTGTACCCCTCTAGTGGCTGTAGAACACACACACAGTTGAGTCTTCTACTTTCTGCAAACTACAATTGGACTTTTTGAGAAGCTAATTAAAACCACAGGTTCCAGTGCAGGTCTTGCTTAACACCAGTATTTAACAGACAAAAATGTTTGTCTATCTCCATTTAATTTTTTAATGCCTGCCTTAAATTATTGATAACATCACTTAGGTTCTGTCAGGGTTCTCCTAGCATCAAATGCTGATCTAGTTGGAATCAGTGGAACGGGTATTTCAGTCTGAGGGAATGCACTTAAAATTTAGTGTTCCTGATGTTCATTTTTGGAAAGTGGGGAGTTTGAAGCAGGACCTGTGGGTTACAGATCTGTATGACTCAGTGTTGAGCAAAATTTCTTGAAAGATGGAGTAAAATGAGGGAGGTTTATTGCGCTACCAGTGTTTACCTTTCTAGGAAATAATATATCTATTTTTCTGTGTAACAGTTTTCCTTCTCTGACCATGCCATAGATACAGCTGCCTCTGCTGAGCTGTCTGAGGACAATGAAGAAGAATTTGACTGGGAAGTGGAACAGATCCCTTATGAAGAAAGCACTCCACCACTGCAGCACCCCTATGGATTTGGGAATTTGCGTTCAGGGGTGTTCCAGAGGCTGCAGGTAAATACATTTTTGTCTTTTCCTGTCTTAAAAGTCCTGGGTTGGCTTCCTGGCTCACAAGACAGCAACTTTTGAGAAGTGCAGCTTAGTTATGTAACTCTAACTTGTTATTGTATGAATTGTAATATTCACAGGTTTTGGAGCAGGATTGCTGTTTATGGAGAAGGTATTTACATTGTTAGGACATATATGCTGGTTTTTTGCCATGAAATTTGTGAAGAAATACATTTCCTGTCAGTGTTAATGTACCACTACTTAATGATGTTTAAAAGGGCACTGCAGTTGCCTATTAATTAATGTTACAGCCACTTCAGAGAGTGAGAATATTCTCAAAAGTCACAAGAATGGTGTTTGATTGTTATCTTGTCTTTGTTGGGGTTCTGTGCCTTTGTTAAACACTGCAAATTTATCATAATACAAAATAACCTCCCTGCCTTTTGATAAAATGGTCTGAATAGACTTGATAATATCATGAAGTCTGAGGAGCTTTGAATAATTGCATTTCCTTGGAATTTTGATGTTTCATTTGCACAATGGAGCCTGAATTTGGAAGACTTGAAAGGGAGGTTGAAGCTTTTCTAGGGATTTCAGTGCAATGCTGATAAGCATCCTTCTTAAATTCTTACTAAATAAATCTTGTGTGCCATACCAGTGGCTTGGTCCTGTAATTTTGTTCCCATTTGCAGGATGAGCTCAGTGATGTTATTGACATTAAGGATCCAGACCAAACTCCTGCAGAGGAACGGAGGAGGAAACGTTTGGCAGCTGAGGCTGCCAAGTTTGAGCCTGATCATTACCTGTGAGTACTGATTGACTTCACCTGGCCAAGTACCTCTGAAACACATTCCCTCTTCCTTTTTACAAATGATTGGATTTGAGATCACTTTTGGAAAGAACAGCTTTACTTTTGGGCTGGTTTTGTTTCATCAGAGCAGGCTATAATGGGTATTCTTGGTGTGACACTGACACAAAGCATTGCTCATCTGTTTTGGGGTTACTCAACTGTTTAATTACTGCTCGAGTCTGTGTTCAAGGGGGGCTGCTGTCAACAAAGTTGCAGAACATTGTTTCATAGTTCATCTCTTCTGCAGCTGAGCAGCCACTCCCTGCCAGCATTTTGGGTTGACAAAGTCAGAACTTTGTTTTCCTGTTGTGAAATAAGGATTAATGAGCCATCCTGGTCTAGGAGGAGAGAATTTGAGTTTTGAAGTTACAAAGATTTTGTCTTGGCCACTTTGTTTTTTGCCTTCATCACATGAAACATGTTTTAGAGCAGAATGAGGAGAATGTCCCAGACTTTGTGTTTCTTTTGTGCTTCATTCCATGTGGTGAGGTGAAAATGATTCTTTGTGCCTTTCAGGTTGGAGTATTTCAGGTCAAGTTCGGTTCAGAGAAGTGAAATAAATGAAAGCCATGGGATTTATTAATGTAGATTGATTCCTGCAAGATGGGTTTGGTGGGAGAAGAGGGTAGTCCCCAACAGGGAGAATTAGCACTGTGGTGTGTTTTGTTGGGGACAGGAAGGCTTAACCTGCTTTGAGTTGTTCAGAAGGTAACTTTGCAAACCTGGAATTTTTCCTCAGTTGGATGTTTCAGAGGCAGCCTCATGTCTTCCTGTAACACACAGAAAATAGAAGAGCTTTCTTGAACTGCATTTCACTAGAACTGAAGTAGTTCCTAATCTCTAATGGGATGCAAATTGCAGTAATTTTAAGTTTCCATTTTAGACTCTGTGTTCTGGCCTGGTAGAGCTACACCATTTAGTTTAATGGCTGTGTCTTGGTTGTTTCAGAACAGATGATGCCAGCCTTTCTTCAACAAAAATTGTTTTCCTGAGGAGAACAGAAGCTCTGGTAGAAATGGGGGCAAACAAGTGTTCTGGTGGCTTTAAGGAAAATGTACCCTGGCTGATCTCTTTTAAGTTGCTTTGACGTTGAAGGGAGGCAACAAAAAAATCCATCAGTGTGAGAGTGAAGCAAATTGCATTTGTGTTCAGGTTTTGTGTGGTGGTTAAGAAGGTATTAAGAAATATCCTGTGGTGGTTTTTTTTTTTTTCAATTCTCAGCATTTATACCATTGTTTGGCTTGAAGAAAAAGCTCAGATGGTAAGAGGAGGCTTAGAACTTGAATCCTTTAGGATAAATCCTCCCAGAATTACTAGATTGAAATTTTTACCACTGTGGCTTTGTGCTGAGATGGAGGTGATCTCTCTTCCAGAATTCATGTACAACTCTTCTTTTTCCACCTTGCTGCTGCATGTCCTTGCTTAACTTAAAGTCTATCCCCATCCCTGCTTCACCTTCACCCTTCAGCTGCACACCTTCCTCCTCACAAATTCCCTGGGTCTTAAGTGGGAGAACTACCCAGTAAAATCAAATTATTTGTGTGAGAAGCCTTTGGAGTGTTTTCCTTTAGCTACGTTCAGAACAAATCAGGTTGGTTCAGCTTCATGTGATGCTGCAAGCTCATCAATTCCCTGGGCTTCTGGGTGGCTTAGGAAGGGTGGAGGAAGTGAGGAAGGAATACTGAAAGATAAGAGAGAGAAAATTGGAGGATTTTTAATAATTATTATTCTCTGCTTTAAAGTCAAAGAACATATTTCTAACATGGAAAATAACCTGGAGCCAAGTGAGATGTATTCTATGGATGTGCTAATATGTACCCTCATATAATATGAATTGAAATAAATAGCATATGAAAGTTCTCTTTATTTTCCCTAGAGCTGATTTTTTTGAAGATGAAGCTATTAAGCATCTTTTAAAGTATAAACCCTGGTGGATTGATGCTCATAAAAAGATGACAGCCTTGCAGGGAGAAAGTCATCAGGAACATGACAGTCCTGCATTTGGTGAGAATATACATATATAAATATATATATATACACACATCTGTTGCTTGAATGATAATTGCTGTGGTGCCATGTTGTAGGTTATTGTTCTTAAAGGCAATGTATTACTCTATTACATTTATTATTTAGTACTTTATTACATTACTTTGTGGGTCTCAGAGACTTTTCAAAGAAAACTCTTTGTGTCCATTTAGAAACCCAAAGGGATGTTTCCAGGGTGAGTCGGTGACCTTGTGGGAGCACTGTTAACAGATAACTGAGGCTGCCTCCTAGGAGACAGGGATTGCAGAGAGCACTACGAGTTACCATTGTGCATTTTCTTCTATTGTTCTTTGTTCATTTCCTATGTAGTATGAAAATCTGATATTGCTAAAGTAGATGATGATTATCCCTTCACCAGAGGTTCTCAGTGCACTGATAATACCTGCACTTCCCCGTTTTCTCTGGGAGAACAATAGAATTTGGGTAGATGTTGTGTGTTTTACTGTGAATGTAATCTGATCTTCATTCCTGGTCTCTTTGCAGCCTCTGAAGCCAGAAATTGTTAATTATGTCCATCATAAACACTTGATTTAAAAAGCATTGGACAAAGGTACAAGAGGCTTGGAAACACAATAATGAGGGGTTCCTTTGTTTGTTTCTATCCATTCACTCCTTAGTAAATGAAACACTGCTCTGTTTGCTTGGGTTAAGGAATATAACTAAAGTGAAGAGCTGCTGGATGATTTTATTGATAAGGAATGTTTCTCCTCCAAATTGAGGTAGTGAGAGGAAAAATATGTATGTTGTTGGGTCTTAGGAGTGCCAACAAACTCCTCAAAAGCTTGGCAAGCCTCCTAATGGAATTTACACAGAAAATGGACTTTATAAAGGATCATCTTTCCTCCAAACCATTTCTTATAACAGATATATATTTAATAAGGACGATCCAAAAAATCTCACCTTCATGGGGCTGAGTGGAGAGGCTCATGCAGTTTTGTGGGTCTTGAGGAAATTTAAGTAACATAAGAGGCAATCTGGAGTTTGGGTGATGTTAATGGCAGCAGCCCACCCTTTCCCTTGGAAAGACCTCAGTTTTGTTGGTAACATTAGTGCTGTTTGAATAAGTGACTGAAATCAGTGGAGGTTCCTGAACCTGAGTGAGCTGTGGTGAAGGAAACCACCATGAGAGGGAGTGCAGGTTCTACTTGAAGGTCTCCTGTGAATGGAAATAAAAAGGGCAGGAGGTGGCTCCAGGCTGTTCCACCTGGAATCTTCTCATCAGTAGGATGTGTCCCCTGTGGTTTTACATGGCTTTATCCAGCCAAAGGAATGGTGCAGTTAATCAGGAATTCCTGTCTGTCCTGTGTGAAGGAAGGATTTGTTCTTGATTAAAGATGTGCTGCTCCTCAAGCTAAACATGGAAAAGTGAGTTTAGGGTGGGTAAGAGACATAAAAATCAGCAGATTTTTTAATAGTTTATTTTCTTATTCAGAAACACTGAATGAATAGAATTATTTTTTTTCTTCCTTTTCCTGGCCTACATTTATGTCTTTTCAGTTGTTATCTTCATTGGTTTCTTGGAACCAAAAACTTGATTACTTTTGTCTTTATAATGTCTTTGGCTGCAAGGAGTAATTAGAAGTACAGATGGCCTTTTTTATTTTTTGCATGACATTGCAATTAACTGAAGATTTTCTTTGGTTGATTGCTGCTCTTATATTTATCCCTGGTTATTTTTTCTTTGTTTTTACATCATCAGGTTCTTCTACTGTCTCATTACCAAATTTTTTCTCCTTTTGGTTCATCTCTTCTCATTAACATTTAAAGTTTTCATCTCTCTTCTGTCCTTATTTTGAATCTATTTTTATTTGACCTTTTTACTTTTTCTCCAGCTTGTGTGCATCGTTTGTGTATTTTGCCTTTTTAATTTTTTTTTTCTTATCCTAAGTGTCTCTTCTTTCTTCTGTCCTTTTTGTACATCTCACTGTGTATTCTCTTCCAGCCCTTTTTGTTCACACTTACAATGTCTAATTCAAGTCAAGTAATACTCCATAAAGCCTTACTAATTACACAGCCTTTCCCATGAGGGGATAAAATTTTTGGAAAGCTTGCTTTCTGCTGCTGCTGAAGTTTACATTAGTGTCTTCCTTCTACAGATTCCAGATGAAAGGGCTTGTATTTTCTAACAGTCACATTCAGCTTGGTTAAAAGTTCATTTTTATTCTACTTTCAATTGCACAATTGTAAAAAACTCCTCTTTAGGCAACACAATAATCTTCAAAGGCTCAGGCTGACATATGTATTTAATGTAACATTTATATGCTCCAAGGATATCTTATTTTGTTCAGGGTAACCTCTCATGCTTTCAGTGACTGTTCTCTTTCTTATTTCTTTATAGAAAGGGAAGCAATTTCCTTTTAAAGTTCCACCTTTCAGTAAGGCTCGGCTCAAATATATGCCATCACTGCTAGATTCATAAGTTTAAGATGGATTACTTCTCTTTTTTTATCGAATTTCTGCAATTGTGCTGTCTGCCTGCTTTGCTCAGTTTTCAGGGCTTTGCATCATGTGTTCCTTCCTGCATTGCTCTGCTGCAGAGCAGGTTTTTGTTGTGTGAGGAAATTCTGCTTTTTATTCATGCAAAACTCTTAATGATCAGTCTCCACTGTAAAATATCCCAGGTTTTAAAAGGCAAGAACAGTAGGAAGAAAGAATGATGTATGGTGTTGATATGTTTGCAAGAATTGTGGATTTCTTAAGGAATAGTAAGAAAAAAGAGCATAAAGGAAACTGTGAGATCCAGGAAAGGCTGTCCAAGCCCAGCGATTCTATGGAGAATGCCTGGAGGAAGAAGGTCAGAAGGGATGTGGAGGAAATGTGCTGGAAATGTTGATTTGAGAAGTGGAGGTGGAGGCTTGACAGGGAAGAAAAGAGAAGGAGATAAAATTTGGATGGAAAAATTGCAAAGACCAGGAGAGGGGTGAACAAACCAGACTTGACTGACCATAGTGTGTGTGAATATGGGTGTGCAGAGGGGATAGGTTTGTGGTTTTAGGACTTTTGGCTCACTTCCTGAAAAACTGAGGTTCATGTGATCACAATGATCTACCTGACAGAGTTTTATTCAAAGATGGTCACAATCTGCAACTTGCCAAAAATGGCCCCATGTACAGGGAAGAAGAGCTTTTACTGAGTCTTCAGTGCCACCTTTTGAGGGGCAGAGTCTGTACAGGAAAGAGGAAGTGGGAAGTTCCACTAACCTCTCATACCCCTCGGCAGGTTGCAACAAATTCAAGCAATTTAACAGAAAATCAGCTTTATTATTTCATTTACTTGTTTAAGTTTACATTTTTATTGGGTATTTTTAAGGCAGTATCCAGCCCTGGAGAAAATGCTGACCCTGCACAAAGGCTCTGGGTGACTCCAGTCAGAGTTAGTGCTGCCTTTCATCTTGTGATGGTTTAGGGAGAGCTTGAAGAGAGACTTGTTTGCTACTGATTAATATCAATAACTGACTTTATTCTGACTAATCTGCTCTCTGCTGACTCATCTCCTCCTTTAGCTGGTACTGCTGATTCCTTAACCTACAGAGATAGAAGCACATGTTAAAAAAACCTTAAAATTGTAACATATTAGTTTAAAGAAAAAAAAAAATAGGAGGGTCAGTCCTGCTCAGTTCTTTCCGTTTGGGAGAGCTGTGGGATTCAGGACTTGGCTTGACAGGACCATAAACTGGGGCTCTGCTCTCACCAGCAGATTATCAGAGGTGCTTCCTGACCTGTACTTTCCTGACTGACCACTGAGTCAGCTCTCTGTGTGGGTCCAGCACATTTTATCTGAGTGCTCCTAACACATTTAGAACTGGAAGTGTCATGGTAGTCTCGAGATACAGATCTCACAGTGATTTAAGTGGTGTTATCACAGTGTAAAATACCAGTAGGGCTGTAACAAAACACCCTCTGGCTGTCAGACCTCATCCTCCCCTCAGGGATTAAACTCTGCTTCACTGACACTGCTACTGAAGGACAATTTGAAGTATCTTTTTTTTTAAAGCATGAGGAATGGCCAGCTTAAAACAAGTAAAAGAGGTGATTAAAGGTAATGTCTGCAGTCTCATCTGTCAGTAACTTTGTGAGATGAATTCGTCTGATTCCTTTAGATGTGGATATATTAACACACAATTATGCTCTGGCATGGTTTTGCCACTGACAAATACACAAAACAATTTTAAATGAAAGTTACAAAAAACTTGCTAATTTAGCTTACTTGATAAGTAGCAGCAAGTGCTGCTTTGCATTAGATTAATACTGATTGTGGTACAGATTGTTAGCTAAAATTTGGCAGTGTAAGTGTACAAAAGTGTACAGGCTTAGTACAGCAGAAAATGTAATTACAATTTTAAATGTTCTGATAATTTCGCACGATGTACTTGGAAGTTTTGAACTGGGAAAACAAAGTAGGTGGTGGTTTGGACATGTTAATGATGAGTTTCAGGCCTGGATAATTAATTGTTCAAAAATTTCAAACAATGGATAGATACTTTTTTCTAACATTTAAGTATTTTCTTCAGAGAAAAGTATTTTATTTAGAACACCTGGCACTTTGTATCAACTGAATGAACATCTTGTGACATTTACCTTTGGGAATTGTCTAGTCTATGTCTTGTTTGCTGTTGTTTAGTAGACTTGGAATTTCTGTGTTTGTGGCCCAGTTGTAGATGTTATGATGCTTCAGAGTTTGAATTTTAGAGGAAGGAAACTTTACTGCTGTGTGTCATGAATTTCACTTGGAGTTTCTTTGCTTGCTGTTTAAAAGTGAAGTGTGGCTCACATTTGCATTGGAGAATCAACTTATAAAGAAATTTACTGATAGAATATAGATACATCATCTATAGTTGTGATTCAAGGGGTGGTACTGAACTGCTTTGCATGAACAGAAAAACAGAGTTAGAACTACCATAGTCTTCCTAAATTGCCACTTGCCTCTGGATTTTTGTCCCATACAATGTGAACTTAAGAATCTTGATTTTACTCAGATCCTGATTGGGCATTTATCTCTGTATAAGATATCCTTGGCACCTGGAGAGGTTCAAAATCATCACTGTGTACATGCAGTGCTGGAGCTTGACATTGAAAGGAATATACCAGAGCTTAGTAAAAGTTAAAAAGGAAAGTAAGAGTGATTTAGGCTTTTTCTTGAGTGATGGGTGACTTGTGATTAGCTACACGCTCCTTTTTAAAGACACTGTTGAAGTAGTATTACCACCTATTAGGGTGAATGTGCCAGCTTTAAATTCATAATCAATTATCCTTTTACTTTTTGTAGTTGTCTTCTCCGAGGAAGAGAGAGAGCAGATGAGAAAGTTCACAAATAAATCTTATCTTCTGGATAAAAGAAGCCGTCACCATGTATATCTTGGATTAATTGATATTCTTCTGGCATATTGCTATGAGATGTGTGTCAATGAAGGGGACAAGAATGTAAGTTTAAAAAAGTAAGAAATATAATATGTTTTAGGAACCTAGTGCTGGACCCTGTACTGCTATTTAGGAAACTTAACTTTTAAAGTGATGCCTTATTTCCAGGCATTAAAAATAAATGATGAAGTTAAAATGAAAGACTTCATATCTCTAGATGTGGTGCACATGGGGATTAGTAGGATTTCTAAATACTTGTGTTCTTCTGCAGCAGCACTGTAATAGAAGAGACATGGAGTTGCAGGAGGTTCCAGACAATTCTGTGTATTTCTGATTTGTGTATCTTGATTTATTCAAATGCAAGTTTAACAAGATAATTGTTCTTTTTTGTTCTGTGTGGATCCCTTGCCCTCTTGGAAATGGAATTGCTTCCCAAATACAACTTTGTGCCTCACATCTCCTGTGCTGGAATTAACCAAGGAGATGCTTTTTCAATGCTTTTAATCAAAATATTGGAAAATGTAATCAAAACCGTTCTGTCTTAATCAGACTGACATGCAGGGCACAGATTGTAGAATGACAAGCAAAATGTCCAGACCTGCTGATTCACCAGAATAATCTGGGATTGTTGTTGTGTTGCATGTTAGTGCTGCACACAACTGCAAATATGCCAGGAACACACTTGTACAGTTCTTTATTGGTTTTGCAGTAACTGGATGGTGTATGTGGAAAAACACACTGGGGTCCTTTCCCCTTCCCTGCCCCCCTGTTTTTGTTTCTTTTTTTACTCCTATTTAACAGGAAAACCAAGACATTCAGGCCACACAAATCTTTACTAGAGCCAGGATTATAAATCAAGGCTTTCTGGCTTTTTGCCCCAATCATCCCACTAGACCACACTTCCACTCAAATACTCTGAATCTGTCACATGTTAAGAATAATGATATTTTACATGTACTGCTGGCTTAAGGGCCCTCTCTGAAAGCCAAAAGTCTTGAGCTGTTTTCATGAAACAAGGTATTGGAGCTTGGCTTTTGTTGATCCAAGTCTGTTGCTTTGTGCAAAGGGACAGAATTCCACTAAAATACCATTTCTCTGTGTATTCTGTTGTCTTTTAAAGATTTTGTGCATGGGCTGCATCTTCCCACTCTGGAAACCAACTCAGTTATTCAACATCTGCATTGCAATATAATTTTTAATGCTCTCCTGTGGCCATTTCAATGCACATAATGTAATTACTGCTTCTTATTCACAAACGTTCTTAAATTGCTGCCAAAATATTATCTTAAATAGTTTGCTAGCAGTGTTGGATTAGATAATACTTGTTTTACTGTCCCCTCTTAAAATCAGGTTGAATCATCTTGGAACATCAGGAAACTGAGTGCAACATTGTGCTGGCTGGAGGTAAGGTAAAAGTAAACTTTTGTGTTACATTTTTGCTGTATTACTTGAGGATTTTTTGGTACTTTATGTTGTTTTTGTGCCAAGTTTACTACTCTTTCACTGTTGAAGATGAATTAAGTGTATGTCCTGTTTCTGATGGTACCAGAAATTGATTTCTGGGCTTCAGAAATTAGTGGGCACATGTTGTTTTACCTGCCCCCTTCTTTTCAGCCTTATTCTTGGAATAATAAAGGTTGGAAAAGACCTTTAAGATCATCAGGTCCAACCATAACCAGCACCATCAGCATGTTCACCACTAAACCATGTCCAGGGGCCTCATCCCTGTTTGTTTGGTTGCTGCTCACCCTGTGGAACCAAGACAGATTAGAGGAAAGCCTGAATTCCATTCTCTCCACGTTCAGATGGTTCACTGAAAGCACCCAGGCCTGTGTAAAGAAATTGTTTCAGAGTGGGAGGTGGAAAGGACTTGACCTGGCCTGAACTCCATTAATTCTTAAAATGCAGGAAGGTGGAAGGGACTGTCCCAGCCTCAGTCCTGGAATGACTGAGCCAAGTCTCACTTTGGAGGATCGAAACTGAAATTGGACAGGACTTTTGGGTCCAGTGCTTCAAACTTTTCCAGTAGTGGTGAATGTTACATTCAGTTACAGCTTGTCCTGTGACAACAGGTTTTCTTTTATTTTGAGTTCTGCAGTAGCAGGTTACAAAGGAGTGCAGTTACAATGCCCTGACTGCCTTAATTCACAATTCTTTTTTTTTTTTAGATCCATGTCCCAACATAGTGAAGGAGTTCTCTGCATGTGCTTACCCTGTGACAGAGCAGTTCTTGGTGCAGCCTGTGCCAACAGTGTATTTCACACCTAGAAAAGTCACAGTCCTGGCACCAAGCTGTAAATAACTATCTCTGTTAGACAAACCATTAGGGCTGGGAGTTTTCATCATTTTGTAAAAAAAAATTGCCTCAGCTCTGGTTTGTTTGAGCTGACTGCCATTTTGGTGGCCCTGACATGTACACTCCTCAGCCTCTAAATATTCAATCACAAACCATAAATGATTTAAATGCTTGCTGGTGATCCATTAAAATGAGCAATGGGTTGAGGTAGTCACAGAATGCAAAGAAGTGCTGGCTGTCAGCAAAGTGCTTTTATTAATTTTAATAGATTGAGAGTTCAAGATGAAATAGGTATTTTTTAAAATTAATTAATAAATGGAGTATTTTGTCTTGAAAAGTGAAAGCCGGAAAGGAAATCACTCTTAAAAAAGTCTTTAATAGCTCCTTAATGCCTCTGGCCTGAGTAAATTAGAGGTGTTCCTCACTGATAAAGGAGGGCAATGAACTGTTCTCCCCAGGCAGGTATATTTATCCCTGTCTTGAGTACCTAGAATTTTCATGAAAAGCAGAGTCGTGTATCATTTTTAAAGACCTTATATGTACATATGTATTTGGTTAATATCATATGGATTTAGTTTTTCTTTATTCTTAAAAGGCTTTTTATAGCTTCTCCTTAATATATATAGTAATGTGGGACAGATGTAATTTATTGCTTTAATCTAAAGGATGGCAAAGTCTGGAGTTAGATGTTTTATTCCCATGTTCTCTACGTTCTTTTTTTAATCCCAAACCACTGAAATGTATAGGACTTCTGTTATCTTGCCATGCAAACTAAATGTGCAGTGTCTTGTTTCTATTTAATATGTACATTTCCATATCTATTCAAATACAGATTTTTAGAGGCATAATAAATCAAAATGAGCTTTTTTTTTTTCCCCCTATTCTGCTATGGCTTTTTTCCTTAAAGGAAAACAAACAAGCACACAGACTAATGCAGATTTTTCACTGATACAGAGTTTTTCCAGCATCCATGATGTCCTGGTATCTTTTGGAAGAAGAGTGCTGTGCTATCCCCTGTACAGGCATTTTGGGCTGGTGACACGTGCCTTCAATGACACAGTTGTGATTCTGCAGCTGGGTGAGTGTTTAGGGACTGGAGGTTGTGCACAACCATCTTTATACCTTGGCTTGGTAAAGTTACCTGCAGCTTTTCTATTTAGCATGAGTTACTTCTTGGAAAAAAGCATTGGATTTATTTTTTGGACAGAAGGATCACTGGGAAGCAGTGCTTCAGTGGTTTATTTTAAATGCTTGTGAGTTGCAGGATTAAAAACCCACACAAATGGCAATATTAATCTTTACTGCTGCCAAAAACTGTTGCTGATTGAAAATACCATTGACATTATAACAGTCAGGGAGTGAAGTTTTAAGGGGAAGATGGATGCTGTCCCTCCTCACTTATCTCCACTGCCTTATGTTGCTGTTCATAAGTGTGAAAAAAGAAAATTCTGATAACAAAATTGCAGTGGTACAGTGCTGACAGCCTTTGGGGGTTTTTCTGAGGAGGATAGTACATGAGAGGTAAGAAATTTGCTTTTCTTTTAATGTCATGATGGAATGTGGTGTTGCAGTGAACATTCAGTGATCCAGTGAAATATTGCCTGACTTATTACCAGAATGTTTCAATTTAAAAGTTTTTAGAGTTCTTTTCTTGTGTCTCAGAATCCTGTTAAAAAGAGAGAATAACACCAAAGTTCAGTTTATCTTTAGATGAATGCTCCTTCTTGAAAATGTGGAAAAACACACAGAAGTCTGCAGGAAAAAGAATGTAAAATAGAAGGACATGACTTAAACTTTCCTTCCAAATACACAGGATGAAAGCTGGTAGAATTTCATGATGGTGTAAAATCAGATTATCATGTCAAATGGCGGATACAGAGCTGGGGTCAAGTTATATCCTCATTTTGAAATGGTCTGTGGAAAGAGGACTGGATTTCTCAATCTGTCAAATTCAGGTTTCAGGCTGTTGTCTGGCAGCTCTCACAGCAGGGAACTCCAGAAGGATCCAGTGATCTGCAGACCATGCTCTGACATTTCTGTTACACGTGTTGGAGCTTTTTTATTTGTACTTTTAAATACAACTAGTGGGGTTTTTTGAATAATCAGGAAGTAGTATCTGCACATAAAAAGCAGTGTATTTATTGGTCAGTATAATGCAAGCTGTAACTATGCAAAAATGTTAAATCCCATGAACCCATGTTCTAACAGCAGACATTTGATAGTTTGCCTGATGCAGGATTCCCTGTTTCAAGTCTGGCAAGATTTGCAGCCTCTCATTAGAGACCCATTAAGCTGCTAGAATCCAAAACTTTTAATTTATGAAGAAAGACATTTTTTGTTGTGAGTTAGTGTAACATTCACTGATGCACATTGTTACTTGGCAGGTGAGGAGCAGGAGTGGATGCTGGAAGTGGTTTGGGCTGACAGCTTGACAGCTGGAACCTGAAAAAATTAGGAAAATTTTAATTCCACACATCATTTCTTTGTAAAAGAGCCCACTTCCTTTTAGTCAAAATAGTGATGTTTGACAAGCATTGATGGGGATACAATTTAAAAGTTAGTAGTTATATTTGGGATTTTATGTTTTCTTTGCTGACTCAGTTGGTTTCCTGGTAGTGGGTTTTTCTGTTCTGTTTGCCATGGCATTTTGCTCTCCACACTCCTTCTCCTTATTGCTATCTTCCTCACCCTTAACTTTCATTCTCTGGCTGTGTCTTTTCAGCATGGAATTACTTACAAATGAGCAAACAAATTTTGTGCTTGAACAGCAGGGGGAGTTCTGATCTTTTTTTGTTTCTTTTTTTTTTTTCCCTCTCCTCTCTAAATCTGTAAAATGTAATTTCATCCCTGTTCAGGTTTCATAGCCTAGGAGGAGCCAGCCTCTTGGGAGAGGGTTATTAGATTCCATTTGCAGTGGTGGCTGTTTTCATTTGAATGTGGGTTTTTTTCCCCACCATTAAATGGTGAAAATAATTTTTTTTAAGTGTTCCAGCTCTTAACCCTTTAGCAACTGTCATCAGAAAACTAAGGGAGGAGATTCCAGCTAATTGGATGGTTGCATATGAAGGAAAAATCAAACTGACAGCAGAAAGTTCTCTGGGTGTTGAATGAGAAAACTCACATTTTTAATCTTTTACTGTATTTATTGACTATGTGTCAAATGGCTCCTTCCTGAGCCTGAAGTGAGTTTTTTCTTTCATTTTTCCAAGCTATTCTGTAACTAGCAGAAGTAGGAAAAGTTCTCTGTAGTTCCAGGCCCAGGTCTGCTGTTAGGTAATCATTACATTGCCTCACAGTTCCATGTGCTTGACCCTGCTGTGAGCTGTGTTCCCAACCTTATTATTTTCCAACACTGGTATTTGTGTAGGCATGAAGGGGAAAGTGCTCCTCTTAAGACAAATGATAGGGCAGAACTTCTTGTTATTTGTGAGCTACTTTTCCAGCTTAGTTTTCTTTTTAAACACAGTGCCCTGCCTGTCTGTGCCACAGTTTGGGCCAGCAGAGCTTGGAGCAGTGGAAGAGCTGGGGGAAGGGGCTGCTTCAGCTGTGCAGAATTACACGCATGGCTGGGCCTGCAGGCTTTGGTCTTGCAGAGATTCCTGCTGAATCCAGAGGCTCCCATCCCCAGGGATGTGGGTACTGAAGGACACAGTTCCAGTGCTGCTGTTCCCAGCCTGTGAATCAGCCCCAGTTTCCAAGATGGTTGCAGATACTGTGGTAACTAAACCCTCAGATGTGAGATGATAAAGATGATCTGTTGTGATTTCTTGTGAAGCACAAAACCAAAAATCCGTTTCCAGGAAAAGCTGCAGTTTTGAAGTGTCTGCTGGACATTCACAAGATTTTTATGGAGAGTGACCCTGCCTACATCCTTAATGATCTCTTCATTACAGACTATTGCATCTGGATCCAGAAAGTCAAGTAAGTTTTTCATTAGTTACTGATGTGGGAGATGCTTTTAGCATGCTTCACCTATGAACAAGTGTCAGTAAAATGAATTGTCTCCTATAGATGGGAATGTGATCGTTTTTTATTTAGTTCTTGATACAGAAGCAGAGATATTCAGTGCACTTTTTTAATACAGTGACATCATTGGAGAAGGGAGGGAGGAATTGCATTTTAAATAAAAATGTGAATTTTCATTAATATATTAATAGGGGTTTTAGGGGGGAAAACAGCTTCTGGGGGCTTCTCATTCCGTTGTGATCTTTCTTAGGAAGAGAAATGTTTACGTAGCACATATGTAACTTCAGGGTAAAGGTTGGAAGGAGCTTCTCATTCAAAATTGACAGCACATGCAGAGCATTCCCAGCTGTATGGAACATTGATTTATGGGCTGTAGCAGTTGCACCAATTGATTATTAACACCAGAACAAGTGTCACAAATCTCCATGTGCTCTGTGCTCCTGCCCCTGCAGCTCTCCCTGGCAGTGTGGGAAGCTTTGGCTTCCACTGCTTGAGAGGAGGGAGGGACTCTGCCACCTCCAGACAAAATCCCTGCACTTCTGTGTCTCACCTGTGTTCTTTTAATGGAGTCAGCATGGCTTATTTCCAGAGTTTTGGGAAGTTTGCAGCCAGACTGGTTGGAATACCAGCATGTTCTAATGGCTTAAAACCAAAAGTATCAGTAGGAAAACAGTGGGAAGTGGATTAAACGATTAAAGCAAGCTGCATGTTCAAATCTTACTAAGCTTTATATTGTTCTTGTCAGATTTATTCTGTTTTTCATACAGCTTTTGAATTATTTTTCCTTCCTTTTTATGTCTTCACAGCCTTCTCTGAAGGCCCACAAAAGAAGGTGTGAGTTGGAACAGGCATGACTAATATACACACAAAAAATGTCATTGTCTTATTTGTTAATGCAGCAATGCAGACTCCTAAACCAGTGGCTAAAATAGTCTTTGTATTTAACAAGAGACCGTGGGGGATAAAATAACTGAAGTGCACAAGACAGTGAAGGGGATATGGAGGGAATTTGGCAATAATCAGGATTAGAAAGGGGAATGAGACAGAGAATTGAGCCAGCCTGCACAGGCTGTTATGTTTAGGTGTGACCTTAGCAGTACTTCTTGGGAGAATTAAAGACTCTCAGTTTCATAGCTGCTCATGATGGTTTGTAGATGTTGATTCTTACTGTGTGTGCTTTCAGTGGCTCTATTCCTATAGGTAACAATACATAAAATACTTTAAAGCAATTACAGGTGTTTCCAAACGTTTTGATTCATCAATCCTGATGAATTCCAGAAACAGCTAGTTCATTTTACACTGTCATATTTGAGGAGGCCTTCTTCAACCCCACCTTAAATGTGTGTGAAATTCACCAAGTATGGGGAAATTCAGGTTGAAGTTGAGCTGAAAAAGTGCAGTAAATAAAGGAGAAAGTTATTTCATGGGTCTTTCACAAAGAAATGAGTCATTAAGCAGTAATACCTCTGCTGCCCATACCAATGAATATAATGCCTAGCAAGTCAGTCATAAAACCCAGTTTTCTTTAAATCCAGCCCAGGAAAATGCACAGTAGCTATAAGTGACTGATAGATTAACACATTTCCTCCCAGACTCTCACATTATGTCCCAGTTAAGCAGAACTGACAGCTGCTGGAAAGAGGGCAATTAAGCTATCTTATTGTCAGAGTGACATGGCACAATAGCTGTCTGTCATTAGGAGAGCAAGAGAGAGAGAGGAGCTGCAGAACCCAGTCCTATTTTTAGGATCAGGATTTTTTGAATCAGGACAGCATTTCAGCGTGTGCTGCAGTCGCTGCTGTGCAGCTCAGCAGTGTTTGAAGTTCAGCGAGTGCGAGGGGAGCGGCAGCACCTGGTTTTGTTCCTTTGTGTGGAAGGGAACAACTAAGCTCACTTGTCATTCAGAACGTACCTGACAGGGTGGTGATTTGTCTGTTCAAGGCGAGGGGTCCCAGCTCCCCAAAGTGAGGCACTTGGAGAGGAGGGTGCTGCATCTTCCCTTCCAGGGGAAGAAGGGTTGTGGCATCCCTCTGGTAATTCCCTCTGAAGCACTGGCATGCATGGCCCAGAGAAACTGTGGCTGCTCCATCCCTGGGAGTGTCCAAGGCCAGGTTGGACAGGGCTTGGAGCAACCTGAGATAGTGGAAGGTGTCCATGCCCAGGGCAGGGGGTGGATGGAAATGAGCTTTAAGGTCTCTTCCCACCCAGACCATTCTGTGATTCTATAATTGCTGTGGTGGAAGAGTTTTGGGCGGGGAGGGTATTTATAGATGTTATTGTGGTGGTCTTTCAGTGTTACAGTTATTTCCATCTCCAGTCAGTCTGGATACTTCCCCTGTTTTCTTTCTTAGCTATTATTTGCTCCATACAGGCTTCATTAACATCCTTTGTCTCCCTTTCCTCATGTCTTTTTGTAGCTGAGGGCGCTCTCAAAATCCATGGAGGGTTTTCCTTTTCTTCCCCTCTTTCCCTGTAAGAAACAAACTCTTGGTGGAGGTTGGGGTCTCTTTGCTTGAACGGCTAAAACAGACTGTAGGTTCTTTTTAATGAAGAATCTGGGCACTTTAAAACCAGCTGGAAACAAGCTCTGCAGCTCACCTGTGCTGGCAGAGATCTGTGGGTTTAGGAAGAAGGTTTGGCACAGGCAAAACCATAATGGATATATGTGATATCAGTGATAGAGAGCACACCCTCCCATTCCAGATGAGGAGGAACACCCCTGGTAGGTACTAGCTTTTAAATATTCCATGGTGAAACAAAAACCTTATAGCCAGCAGTGTGTCAATAGCTGATTACAAATTTGGTTTGAGATCATAGTTTGGCTTGGGTAAATTAGATGAATAAGTGAATGTGTCACTGGGCTGGCAAAAGCTGATTTATTTTAAGCACAGTGTATCCGGAATTGGAAATGATGAAGATGCTGAATAAAACACACACAGGTGGCTAGTAGTCAGTTGGGGATGGGGAGTACAAGCTAGGTCTGGAATTCTACAGATTTTTTTGTTTGGGTGTTTGTTTTTTTGTTGGTTTGTTTGGTTGGTTTTTGTGGTTTGTCTGTTTTTTGGGTTTGTTTGGTTTTTTTCCCGAAAAATTACTTTATTCAGGTGCCTGTTACTAAGAGAAAAGTAGATTTCCAAATGTCTTAGACAATGGAAGATATTAGCAAGTATAGCTAAAATTTTGTCTTTCTGCTTGCAGTCTTAAAGCTAATGTTACCTGCTTTCCAGGTTCTTAGTATTTCCCTTCAAGCTGCTTGTGAAGTGACTATTAATAATTCCATCCATTGTGTAAAGTGTAAATCCTTCTAAATGTTGTTAGGTTTTGAAGAAAGGGAGCATGTTGCTCAGCCAAACTTATCAGAAAAGAGGGAAAAGTAAATGTTAACCTGGGTAACAAAAGCTTGACAAAGACCTATGGAGGCAGCTTGTGGTAAATCTCAGCAGGTGGTGTCAACATTTCTGTTGAAAAGCCAGATGCAGCCAGATGGAAAATTGCATCTTTAACCCCTGAGGTCATAATGACATGTCATCACTTCATTTGATCCCCCTGCTAAGTGAGCTTATCATCCACCCTGCTGTCACTTCTGTTATTGCTTTCATTTCCATAATAAAATTAAATTTAATTTGCCTGGTTTGCATGCTTTTGTTCTTTAGGTCCGAGCTTTTACAAGGCACTCTGATACATATGGCAGCCTCTCCGAGGTGAAATTAGAACTGAATTTGTGTTCTAAGTCTGGGGTTTTCTCCATCTTCCACACCTTCCTTTAAGCAGAAGGGGGTGAGGGAGAGGAGAAGGATTTTTGGGAAAACCACGGGTTGGTTGCTGGCTGCAATATGGGCAGCTGAGACCAGGGGAATCCAGGTGTGCATTTCTTGCAGGAGAGCTTTTTCTCACTGTCAGGAGTCTGTGTCTGTGACCCCACAGGAGTTGTGTCCTTTAGAGAAGTCAGAACAGTTTACCCACTGTCTCTTGCTGTGCTGAGGTTCCTTTGTGTGGCCTGATGTCTTTCTCCAGTGTTTTGTGTTCCCCTTTGTGCCAGGCTCTATTCACATGGTGGTTTTTGGCTGCTGTTGTACATATGTGCCTGCTGGCCATGACGTGGGTGGGAGGCTAAACAGCTCCCTACGAGTCCCTGGCCAGGCAGGCAGTACAGGCAGTTCTGCATCCCTGCTTAAGGGAGCAGCTCCAGCCCATGGCAATTTAAAATATCTTTACCTAATATTTACATGCATATTTAGCTTTAAACGTGTACCACTTTAATATTTGTAAATATGTATTTCCTGTGTTCCTGAATTGGAGGTGAAGCTGTGAGTGTTCCTGGCAGTTTTCCAGGGTTCAGTGCACTGAGTATGGAATCACAGAATGGTTTGGACTGGAGGGCACTGTAAAGATCATCCAGTTCCAACCCCTTGCCATGGGCAGGGACACTTCCACAGGACCAGGTTACTCATCCATCCAGCCTGGCTGTTGTACAGTTGGTTGCTTCTTATAGTTTTATAGTTTTATGGGTATGAGGTGTGCAGGAGAATGTTTGACCCCATGTATAGTTTTCATTATCACTATTGTTCTACTTTTTAACTGAACCTAAAATTATAAGAATCATTGTTTGTGTTGTATTTTGTAGCATCTTCAACACGTGCAGTGAAGGAGAGCTGTGAGCTAAGACAGAGGAGCTGGTAAATTGCCTTGCTGTGTTCTGTGGAACTGTATCTGCAACTTGCTTTGTTATCCTTCACAAATACGTGCTCTGCACCCTGAGACAAATGTAATGTTGCTAATTTTGGTGACTGTAGGTGTAACATGCCAGTTCGAGCATGGACTCCTTGATTTACAGTAAAAACCAGGATTCCTGGTGGCATTTTTACAGTCTCTGTAGAAGCTGCTGTCTTTATTGGAGCTAACTAAATTAAAGTCAGATATTCCTGAGCGTGTCATATTTGCTTCTCCTGGTTTGCAGGTGAGACAGCCCCTGAAAGGTGGGTTGGCCTCATAGGTCTGTTTTCCTTTTCATCTCTTCCTTACAATTGAAGCCTAGTCCTTGTTACACTGTAATTACCCAGTCTGAAGCCAGCAGGGAGTTGCTGCTTGATGTGTAGGATGTGAATTTCTCCTAAATAAATGTAGGATTAATTACATTCACAGCATGTCACGGAGGTGATGAGATCGACTGTGATTGTTCAGCTCCCCTTTTCCCCAGGTTTTCTGAATCCCTTGTTTAATCAATACAGTGTAATGTTGCCCTGAAGTGTCAAGGCCTGATGCTGCAAAGGCATGAAGGAGCCCAGGACTCTGAGACAAAAAAGATTTGTGAGATACAGGATTTTTACTGCCGGTGTTACATCAGATCCTAAAGTGCACAAGGGAGTGAAGAACTCAACCTTAAGTATTGTGGTTTCAGTCCATTGCATTGCTTTTAACTCAGGCTTTTGCTAGATTTGGGAAAATATTTTGTAACATATAAACATCTTGAAGCTTCTGTAGTCAAATGTGATCTTTCAATGAATGTAAATAGAATTTTAACATACATTCTGATGGTATGTTAAAATAATTTGTGAAATGGATCATTTATCTGCAAACTGAAGAAATTTGATTTGGTTGTTATTTGCTAAAATCTGGTAAACTTCAAAAAATGATTCAAAGTATGTAGAAAAGATCTTGATTGTGCCATTTTGGGAGCTGTTTCTTAGCATTTTTGTTTTCTTTAGTGTTTTGGGGTTTTGTAAAGCTCAAAATACTTGAAAAGACAGAAGCCAGGCTTTTAGAAGTGTTTTGGTATTAGCTTTTTTGCTGCTTGTGGGGTTGATATTCATGGATTAATAGAATGGTTTGGGCTGGAAGGGACCTTAAAGCCCATCCAGTGCCACTCCTGCCCTGGGCAGGGACACCTTCCACTGTCCCAGGCTGCTCCAAGCCCTGTCCAGCCTGGCCTTGGGCACTGCCAGGAATGGAGCAGCCACAGCTGCTCTGGGCACCCTGTGCCAAGGCCTCACCACCCTCACAGGGAAGGAATCCTTCCCAATATCCCATCTAAACCTGCCCATACTCATGAAGTTCTATGCCACCTTTATGGCATTTTCATGTTCCTAGGAAGGGTTTAACTGTAACCTTTGAAACTCAGGACTGTCCTACTGAGTGAGGAGTAAATGGAGTTACTCTTGCAGGCTCTGCACTTCTGCTGTGAAAATACTGAGTTCAGACAGGAGCACTCAGGAACAAAACTGTCCTAAAAGGTTTTCAAATGGTGCACTGCTAATGGTAGTTTATTAAATTTTTGATTTGTGATGGGGGGGAGAGGGAATGTGTTAACACATAATAAAAATGAATTGGTGCTTTAAAGCATTCTCAAATGTTACAGGAATATGCTAATTTTCAGCTGTTAACCTCCTGGATTCAGCAGCCGTGATTCCAAAGAACAAAGGCATAAGCAGTAATATATTCTGGATGAAAATCCTGCCTCTTGGCTCTGTGGGATTAATCTGATTTGTACAGCACGTTTAAAGCATTTCATCCCGTTGAGGCGTGAGGGAAAATGCCTCTCATGGTCTTGTGTTTCACGCATGTTACAGGGTCCTGGGCAGCTGTTCCCTGCTCTGGCTGGGTTTGGGTTTGACTTCACCTCCATTGCTGCCCATGTCAGCCTTAGTTTAGTGGAGGCTGCAGTAATTTCAGGTTTGATAAAAACTCCAGTTTTCAAAGTGTGTGGTGCAGAGAAAAGCCAAATTGCTTTCATGGTGCTGCTTTGAAAGCAGCTTCGCCATTAGCATGTGCTTTTAGCTTATATTCTGCTGTAGCCAGTTGTGTTTACTTATCAGGTAGTGTACCAACCCCATCACAAAATCCCTTAATTTCATCTGTTTTGTAGTGAGAGGATTATATTTTTGACGATAGCTTTTTAATGATATCGTCATTGTGGATGCACTGAAGCCACGTAATTCTCTGCCCCCACTCCCTGCAAAACAAAAAGCTCCTATGTAGAAGATTTTTAATTTGAAGGCTGTTCTTTCCTTTGCTCCTTGGTTTGATAAGAGCCACGCAGGTACAAGGACAAACCCCAAAGCCTTGGTGCTGCGTGTGGCCTCACCTTGAACACGGTGAGGCAGCTGGGGCTTCTCGGGCTGCACCCTGACTGTCCTGTGGGGACTTGCTGCAGGAGCTCAGGGCTACAATCCCCAATTATTGTAGCTCATGACTACAATCCCCAATTATTGTAATTCCTTCTTAGCAGGTTTTACAAGCTGGCATTACTACTGCTGGCAGCCAGTTCAGCGTGCAGCACTGTTTGCTGCCTGCTCGGAGTTCTCGTGCTGTGCTGGGTTTGCTTCCCATTCACTTCCTTGGCGGCCTGGAGTGCTGAATTAACTTTGAGCTGTCCCAGCTGCTCTTATCAATAATGGGAGTAGCTAATTCAAATGGTCTCTTTGAGATTCATTTTATGCATATTTAAAAATCTGTAAGAAAATATATAATGTGTCTTGTTAGAAATTCTTCTGTGGCATTAAATGTTATTTATTTAAAGGTATAAAATGGACTGCACAGGCTTCCCCAGACTGGCCATAAGTGCTTATTTGAACAATGTGCATTTTAATATAAACAAGTCTAAAATGACACACTCAGTAAAAGCTTGTAGAGCACAGTTATGGATTGGAGAATAAAAGACAGTTGAGGGCAACAGCTTCAGAAAAATAGGTTGGGTCATGCTTGAGAACAGTTTGAAGCTGAGCAGGTGAGAGGGTGAGTACACTTCAGCTGAAGAAGCAGAGTAGTATCATTTAGAAGAAGGAAATGGCATGACCTTAAAATGCATCATTTGTAAGACGGTGTTAAAACACTGATTCTAGTGCTTGTTCAAAAAGATGTTGAAAAATGGAGAGGATTAGGGGGGAAAATGCTTCATGAATGTAAATGTCTGAGTGACCTGTGTTAAGCCAAGAAATCAAACAAACCCAGGAGTTCATTGGTAAGAAAATTAAAGCTTGATTAGGACTTGTCTACAAGTATGATGGGACAGAGATTTCAGGTTTTAGCCATTGAGTTGTATAACAAAAAAAGAAAGCAAAAAAAAAAGTCACACATTAGTCTATTTAAACAGGAAAAATTCAGACAGCTGTAAGGTTTCAGATTTTCCTAGTGAAAAGTAATTCTGAGTTGACTCATTCTCCTTGTGTTGTTGGGTAGTTCTGTACAGTCTTACTTGTTTCTATCAAAATTGCACAGCTCTGGGTCTGGTGCAGAAAGTATTGGAGATTCTGGGCAATTTATTATGCTACTAAAACAGGAAATCCTATCATTTTCCTTAAAGCTTAGGTAAGACTTTACCAGTTTATCAAAGAGTACATTGACTGTTGCTAGAAACCCCAAATTTATTTATTTTCATCCCAAGTCATCTACTCTTACACCTTGGATCGCAGTTCTTGGATTTAAAAACAGTAACTGCTAATTTGTAGGCACATTCTGTGTGTCTCCTCTTTCACTGTTTTGATGCATGTTTTTAATACAATTCCTGTTTGTTTGCTGCCATCACGAGCTGCCACTGCCTCTCCTTAGGTGCTGCCTCTTGTTTGAGGCCTGAGCTGTCACTTCAGGGGTCTGTAAAGCAGGAGGTGCACGCAGAGCACTTGTAAACAACCATACCCAACTAATATAATACACTGACTTAAGAGCCTTAGGGCGAAACACTGCCCTGAGGGCTCAAAAAGGTGATAGACAGGTGTGTATAATACCAGAAATTCCCCCTCATGTATGTTTTAGCAAGCCCTGTAAAACATGGATTTTTAACAAGGGATTTAATCTCTCCTTCCAGCTGCTAGCTGCAGTTTCCTTTGATGTTTTTGCTCTCCTGCCCTCTGTTGTTTTTTCCTATTTATTCCATCACTTTTCTATAGCTCAGATTCCTTCAGGCTGTGTCTGAATGCACCTTGCTGTGGGCAGAGAAGGCAAAGAAGAAAGCCATTTCTTTCCTGCCTCAGGCTACTGCTTTGATTTTCCAAAGTTGTTGGGAGGCAGTTCCGATGTGCCTGCGGAAGGGTCAGTGATCTGTGCCGTGTCTTTTCAGTCAGCACAGCTCAGCTGAGTGGATTTCTGGTTTGATGAGGGGAAGGATGAGCTGATGCAGTCATTGCTGTTCAGAGCAGGTGGAATGTGCAGCTCTGGTCCAGGGGGGAGGCTGAGCTCCAGGCTGGGAACATCCTCCTGGTTTGTTTCCAGCCTGCTCAGCAGCTAGCTTAATCATAATAATAATAATTTCTCTGAGGCATGATCATGGAATCATGGAGCAGTTTGGGTTGGGAGGGACCTTTACAGGCATCCAGTCCAACCCTCCTGCAATGAGCAGGGACATCTTCAACTCAGTCAGGTTACTCCAAGCTCCATCCAACCTGGCCTTGAATATTTCCAGGGATGGGGCAGCCACAGCTTCTCTGGGCAACCTATTCCAGTGTTTTATTACCCTCATTGTTAAAAACTTCTTGTGTCTAATTTAACTCAACCCTGCTGCAGTTTAAAACCATCCCCCCGTGTGCAGTCATGCCCCAGAGCAGCTGGTAACAGGTGCCCAAACACAACAGGGGCTGTGTGGGAGGAGCTGGGAGCAGGCTGCTCACTTTAGGCCCTTGGAAAAATCTGCTTTCCTGCCAGGAATTTGCAAGATGCTCAGGTTTGGTGTCTTCTCCTGTTCAGACTGTGTGAGTTGAGAATGGACTGAGAGTGAGAAGGCTGCAGGTGCTGTTTTCCCTTCAAGTGTTCCGGGTGTCAGTCGGAGCGATGGAGCAGTGGAAGAGTTCAACTCTGATCAACCCCACTGTGTTGTTTGGGGGATAAATTCCATTGCAAAGGGGTAGGATCATGTTGGAGTAATGTTTGTAATTGTGCCTTTAAGCCTGTTCCCTGCCATTGTTGTTATTTTTGTAATACAGGCCTTTGCTAGCATTACCCTGACACTAAAATTCACATTTTCTGCCCTGCTGAGTGTGAGTACCTTTTATTCCCATACTTTAACACAAATTGTATAATTTGCAGCATGAGAAGAGCTTTCTCCTAGATCACCAGCAGTGATGGTGAAGACCAAGTTCTAGGTAATGGCAGCAATGAAACTTGAGGGAGATGGGGCTAATACAGAACAGTTGTCAGCATTCCATTTCTGTAACACAGCCAATATTGCTTTCGTTTTATAAAATCTCTTTCTCTGCATCTGTTTTGTGGCGAGTTATCTATTCATCTTTCATTATTTGTGTTTATTATATATGATTTTGGAAGCTGTGCTGTTATTAGATGTTTGGACTGGCTGCAACTTACTGGAGCTATTTTGGCAACAAAGCTCTGTTAAACTCTTCTTAAAACATATAAATACTCTTCAGTTTCTTTTTATAGTCCAATATTAATTCCAAGTCTGTTTTCTCTTACGAATATTTTCATAATATCATCTACATAAGTAAGCTGTACTTGATTTCTTTTATAATCCATGATCTGTTTGGTTTCAACTTATCAAAAAGACCAAGTAATGAAAGTAAGATGTTATATTGGAAAGCTTCATCTTTTTTTTAAATATTTATAAATGTGAAGTTCAGCTCATGCAGTATTTAGATTCATTATGAAAGAAGCACTGTGGAATTTCAGAATAAATATGGGGGGGAAGTCACTTGAAACATTCAGACTTATGACATAAAAGAAGTCACTTAAATTGAAACAATGGTGCTGTGTTTTATATTTGATTTGTGGTTAACAAACTGTAATACTTTGAGCTCTGTAGATAGCAGTTCATGTTTACAAGACTGCCAGTTGGATTGCAGTGTAACTACATCGCTCTCTTGGTTTCAGAATCCCCATAATGCCCTTTGAAAGCCAGAATTCCAAGATGAAAGCTTTTTATGTTCTCCTTAAGCCCGCTGGATTCTCCCCATCAGCCGTTGTTTATGGGGCAGGGCTGTGTTCTGTCACCTGCACAGAAGGGGGGTTCTCATGGCCAGAGTAGTTTCTTCATGCTTGGTTTCTGCTTTTCTGATCCTGTCCATTTGAAGTGGGGGCATCTTGCTCACAGGGAGATGCATTTTCCAGACTTTTTTGAGCACAGTGCTCCCTTCTTTTGCAGTGTGGTTTTCCTGTTTGCATTGAAGATTTGCTGTGCAGGGAACACTGTTCCAGTTTCTGCTTTGTCTGGGATCTGTGAGGGAAGGAGGAAAAAAGACTTTGTAAACTTCCCAACCCAAGCCTTGTGCTCTCGTCCCTTCCCCACACCCTTTGACACCTGCAGCAGGCACGAGGCATATCCACAGCTGGAATTAGCAGGGATCAGCTGGCTGGTGGGTGCCTGCCCTGGCCTCCTACCAAGTCAAGACACAATAGCTGTGTCCTGCCAGCCTTGTCCCAGGAGGCTCATTATTTATCCCTCTGCTTATTTTCATGAAATATGTAGGAATTTAAAGATCTTTAAATGCTAGTTGCTCTTTAATTTGATGAAGTTGCCTGATGTTCCCAGGAGTTGTTAGAAAGGAAATGATTAACGGTCAGTATGGACATGGACAGTGTAACTGTGTAAAACTAGATCATTTAGGCAAAAAATCAGAATCCATCACCTTGAGAGATAGAAAGCATGAATTCCTACCTGCAGTTGCATAAAAAATCTTGCACAGACTGAGCACTTTTTTTTTTCAGCACTGACTCTAGAAGTTGGGGAGATGGTTTGTTTCTTCCCTATGAAAACAGTGGTTAATCCAGGGCTAATTCCTGTGAACAATGTTGTATTTTTGCTGCTGTGTTTACACTCATCTGTCTTTCTTTTGCTGCAGATAAGGTAGAAGATTAGTTAAAGTTTAGGTCAATTTCTACCTGAGTCCTCAAGAAAATGGTTCTGTTTTTCCTTTACTAACATTCTTCCATTATCTTCTGTACTCATTGATCAGAGCTAATGAGAATTTAATGGAGTTATTTATGGCCTCTGCCTCTTACTATAAAAGTGTATAATAAACCGAGCACATGGAACTGTTGGATGGTGCTGTTTGTGTTTATCTCTGTTAATTGTCCAACCTCTTCTGTGATTCTTTCAGCTCTCCTAAGCCAGGTAGGGTATGATGAGCTAACCAGCTAATAAAGGCTGGGAAGGAATTCAGTGGATGTTACATATTCACCTTTCTGATGATTATAAAAGAATATTTTCTGTGCTCTTCTGAACTAGAGCCTTTTGTTGCCATGAAAGGACTTCCCTGTGGTTCAGGTGCTGTGTGTGTTTTCCAGTTCATGCCTTAACCTTCGTGGTAGTATTGTTGTGCTTTAAGTTTTAGCTTAAAAGGAACAGTTGTGTTCCCAGATATGGATGAAATAAAATCTGTGCCCAGATTCCCAAAACTTGTGGAGAATTGGGGTAAAAGTGTGTAGGAAGGTACTTTAGCAATAAAAACAGTGTAAAGTTAGTTGTTGTCCTGGTCTGTAATACGGCAGTGTGCATGACAGGCAAAGTGGGTGGCACTGTCTGTTAACATTTACCAAGATGACTTTCTGCTCTGAATTGCCTTCAGAACTTCCTTTGGAGTATTTTTGTTCCCTGCTCCTGAACTTGCTTTTTCAAAGCTATTTCACTATGATTGGAGGTCGCTGACTAGTGTATAATTGGAGCACTCATTATAAATAACCTTGAAAGTGAAATAATAAATGGTGAAATATGTGAGATGCTATAAAACACACTCTAAAAGGTGTAATTGAGCCTTAGTCTCTTGTCTCCACGCAGATTCTGAGGCTCAAGTTCTTTTGTAACCCATGACTTTTTAAGAGTGGTTTGGGCAAATGGATGGTGCCTTTAGTGTGATGAGTTTCTTATTATTGCACCTAAATGTCCATTTGTAACGGTTCTTTTCCTGAACTGGAGGGGTTTTGTGATCTAACCTCATTGTTGGACCATTTATGCAATTTTGTGCCTGTTGACTCGAGCTGTTTCTGCATTAATGAATTCTGCTTTAGTATTCAGTGCCATCATCCTTATTGCTCCTGTGTCTTACCAGTCAGGGCTGATCAAACCTAGACTCTTTCATGTCTTGAATATTTTATTAAAATCAAATTGTCTGTCAATTCTGTATCATAAGAATTCAATCGTATTTTTTCTTTCAAGCTGGTTGAAAGGGCAAATCAGGTGTGGAGGGATGTTTCTCATTCTTAGTTGCCTTTCTGAAGGAATTGTGCTGCTTTTGGGCTAAACCCCTGAAGTTTAAGTTCTGTTACAGCCATTTGAGAATGGCTGAACAGATAAAGCATTTCCTCTGCTTTATCCTCCACCCCTGGCTCTCAGAATGTGCTGATCAGTGACCAGGGTGTTCCCAGCTACCAGCTTTAGGCTTTCCCCAAAGATCACCAGTTTGGTTGCTCCAGTAGCTAGGGGCTACTAGCTTTGGGGCTAGGTAGCTCTTGTATCTGAATTTTAGAGCAAAGAACAATTTATTTTCTTCTTGATGGACTAGTTGGGTGCTTTGCCAGCTGTGTCACTCTTGTATGAGCTCACCTTCTTACCTTCTGCTTTCCATCTAAGCTGTAACTTGTTGAGCCTTCTGCTCGGAGAGAACCTGAGCTGTAGACTTACTGCCATAGGAATATTAATTTCCATCAGGATGGTGACAAGAGTTCCTGTGGGGAGTTTATTTGGCATTATCAAGAGACTGGACATTGAACAATGGCTCTTCACAGCCCTGATGTCTGGGCAGATAGGGCTTGGGCTGGAAGACAGTGATGGATGGAATCCAGCAAGATCCGCTGTGGGCAGGAGGAAAAGGAGACCATCTGAAGGGTGTGGAGAGTCTGTCCCTTTGCAGGTGCCCTTTTGTTCACTAGTGACAGACCCAGCAGAAACACCAGGGATGTCTTATTGCAGCCTGTCCTCAACCAGTCTGGTGGCAAGGCAGGAAATTTCATTATTCCTTATAGTTTAACTGACATTTCAATGTCTCGCAGATAGTAAATTTGCACACTCTCTGTATCTGAACTGCTGAGACTCTGGGATAATATCTGGTGATGTCTGAGATAATATTAACTCTAGAATTGTCTTAATACTTGCAGTGCCTCTGGCTAAATGAATAATTGTGGGAAATTGTAAGCAGTGCTGCCAGGTATGTAATTTGGAACACATTTAAAGTGGGCATACTTGTCTGGTTGTATTGCTTGGTATCTTATCTGTTTTATCAAAGAAAGAGGCTGGCTGTGAAACTTTCTCTCCTAAGTCTGAGTTTTGCCAGGCCTTGTGGAGAAAGGTAATATAAATATAGCCTGATGCTTTCTCTTTAAACTTGGCAACCTCTTGTATGTTAAAGATGTAAAATAAGAGCTCTTGTGATGCAGCAGACAGGAAGCCTTTTGCTTAATGCAGCAGCTTTACTATTAGATGGATCCTGTGTGTCCAGAGCTCCTGCTGAGTGGAGATAAGTTAAATAACTGGCCTTTCTGTGTCTGTCAGCCCTGCTGAGTGGCACAGCGTGCTGCTGGTTTGTGTGTGAGCGCATCCCGAGGAGCTGCAGGCCCACCAGGGCCGGCTGCCTGGCAGGGACACAGCCCCGAGCCCATCCCCGTGGAACCGTGCCGCTCCAGAGGCACGTCTGCGCTTGACGTCTCTGCTGCCTCTGAGACTTGTTTATCTTGCCTGCAAGGCATAAAGATAATTACTGTGAAGTGTTTCACACTCTAAAACAGGGCTTGTCAGCCCTGTGGAGCTGAGTCCTGCCAGCATGGAGGGCTGATTCCCACTGGAACCCTGAGTGGGCCCTCACCACATGGGAGCAGCATCACCTTTAGCTGGTTCCAAGAGCAGTTAGGTCACATTCAAACACCAGGCTGGCCAGCAGAGCTGCTGTCAGTGTTTTTGATACTGAGGGCGTCCCGTGCTTGGTTCCTTTCCTGCTGTGCTGGGGCAGGAGTAACTCGATGCGTCCTGGCAGCTCTGTGCTGTCACTTGGCTGGGACTGAGCCAGGGGAGATAGCAGGGGGACTCTGCTGGGTTTTGCCATGTCTTACACCTTGTTTACACTGAGTACTGCAGAACAGGGATGTTTGTACACATCTGTGAATGCAAAGCCAAATTGATGAGGCAGTAGAAATAATCCTTCTATTGTTTACAAAAACAAAAGCAAGCTGGAGCTTGTGCCTGTGCAGGAAAAGTCACTTTCCATTCCACAGCCGGATGTTACTGACTCCAGCTTTGGGAGGCTGTGCTGTCAGTGTGACTCTCATAAATCATGGGATGGGTTGGGTTGGAAGGGACCTTAAGGATCAACCAGTTTCAACCAGGGACACTTTCCACTATCCCAGGGTGTTCTAAGCCCTGTCCAACCTGGCCTTGGACACTTCCAGGGATGGGGCAGTCACAGCTTCTCTGGGCAGCAACCTTCACTCTCATGTTTGCAAATAATCTGCAGAGTGTTTTAGATCTGTAACTCCCCTGCCATGATTGAGTATGCAGTGCCTCCATCATTCAGAATGAGGAGCAAAATGCTGATTTTCATATTTTCAAGTCCTCTTTGAGTTGTTTGGGTTTTTTAACATAACTGCTAAAACAAGAGTACTGGATGTAAGGGAAGTACCAGGCAGATGGGAAGGTCTGAGTTATTAACACTCTTTCTTTAAACCTTTTTCCTTCCATAGTGCTGACTGATGGACACAGTGTACAGAAGCATAATTTTTTTTATTTCATCATTGGGAAAAATGAGAGAATTTTGTGGCTGGATGTACTACCCCAAGTCCTGCATTTGTTTTTTACTGTCAGTGACTGGGTTGATTTTTGTCTTCCCTTCCAGCTTATGTGAAATCTTCCTTGGAAGCAATCAAATCCCTGATGTCTGTCTGCAGTGAGACTTCTTCCTCATAGCTCTATGTTCTGGAGATAACAGCTATCTTGACTGTTCAGATCCTGGTGCTCTCTGTACTCCCTGGAATAGAAGGCAGAACTGGAGCTTGTGGCAGTCTGTCTTTACCTGGAGCCGTGTCCTGCTCTGCTCCCACCCTGGTTGTCACTCGTGTCTCAGCCCTGCAGTCAGTCCCATCACCATCACTTCTCTTCATGCTGCCACAGGTGGCCTTTGCTGGAAACCTCTAATGATTTCCCTTTCCTGTTGCCATAATCCTCTTTTTATTTTTCTCAGAGTTTTATCCATCTCCCTTTATTTGCTAAATCTCCTTTGATTCTTTGTTCTTTTCAGCCCAGTTTCACTCCTTTATAATCTAAGATCTGTAGAACAAGATTTTTTTTCTTCTTCTAGCACCTGAAGAAACTCTCCTGTGCCTAGACAAGGATTACTGTAGTTCTGTCTTGGAATTTTAATTCCAGACTACATGGACAAGCCCCGAGATGCTTCTCTTATCTGTTCCTCAAAGCTATGCATTAAACAAAACATGCATCTGATCAGTTTAACCTGTAATTAAACATTTTCCTTAAGCAACTGACATCGTGATAACTAATAATTATCACGTGTAGCACCTTTAAAACCTATTATGCATGTTTATGTAAGAACACTATTACCATAATAATAAGATATCATTACCACAAATGTGCATACTGAATGAGCATGTCTTAAAGTAATCATGGATTCCATTAATCATACTTGAAAAATTAAAGTATTTGCTGTCTAATCTCTCAAATGCTACTCGAAAGATTTTGGAAACAGCAGGGCCTGTTTACTGCAGGTCTCTCATACACGAGATCTCCTTTCTGGTGTCTCATTTTTGTTCCCTGAATTGTTGCTTATCTTTCAGCTTGGGAAACCATCAGCTCAGAGACCCACGGTCTCCCTTTGAAAGCATTTCCATGCTCTGATTTCTAGGCTGTTTGCCTGTTTTTTTGTCCAGGGAGTGCTGCCACCTTTTCTTAAGGCTGATGTGAAATGTGCTCCTGAAACCTGGTTCTCTTCAAATTAGATAATTGCCTTAAAGGAGATGAACTGATGGCTAATTGTAATTCTCTTAGTCCCTTGCACAGGGGCAGAAGAGAAACAACCCTATTCTTCAAGTGTTCTTTATTTGGTTTTTTTTTTAATACAAGATTGCAAAGTTGGGGAGTGGAGATTTTTGGGTTTATGTATAAGATTGTCAAGAGGTGACAGTTTTGAGTTTGTCTCATATTGAAAAGTCGAGCTCTGTAGATTCTGATAGAGACTGGGTGAGCAGAGTGAGTGAAAGTTGGGAAGGAGCATTTGACCTACTGAGAAAAAGAAAATGAGACTTTTTTTGTAGAGTCAGAATATTTAGGGTTGCAAGGGACCTTTAAAGGCCATCTAATCCAACCCCCCTGCAATGAGCAGGGACATCAAATACCTGATGTGGCTAAGAGCTAAAAAATCAGCTTACTGCTTTAGGGATTCTTTTATCATTCTTTTATCTGCCAGTAGGACCACATTGAATTTAGTAGCATAACGTATGTTGAGTCAAACGAGTTTTTTTACTGTGTGTTTTCTTCCTTAACATTTGGCATTTGGTAACCTGGGCACAGCAAAGTATTTATTAATATCAAAAAAGCACATTATGTCTTACAACTCCTTAATACTTGGTGCAGTTCTGTGATGTTTCTGTATCTTAATATATAAGCTGCATTATAAGGGAATAGTGAAGGAGGTGGAAAGGATTTTAAGGACTGAGAGTCTAGAGCAGGGGAAATAGACATAAAGGGTAGAAAAAATAGGCAAAAATAAGAAAAAGCAAAAAACCAAAACCATATGGAATTGGGAAACAAAATTACAGGCACAGTGGATGTGTGGGGACAAACGGGACTTTGAAAATTGCTTTTCTGTCTATAATGGCAGCAGTAAAACAGGTGGGTGAGACAGGCAGTGGGAGCTGGGGGGTATCACCAGAGGAAATTGTTGTGCCAGAGGCTGTGTGGGGAGTTGCCCGTGGTGTCAGTGAAATGGAAGGGAGCCACATAAAACGGGGACAGGACAGGGTTCTGTGACAGGGCACACCCAGCCTTGCAGCTCCTGTGCCTGTGGGTGGGCAGGGATAGGAGAGGAAAAGGAATTGAACCTTCATGTTCTGAGCAGCTCTCCCAGGGAAAGGGACACGTGCACGGAGTTAGAAGGAAGGAAAGAGGCCGTTTCAAAGCAAAGCAGAATGCTTTCTGAAAGGGATAGAAACCCTTGTGACTTGGGGTATAAATCAGCTTCTCCCCAGAGTGCTCTGGAAGCAGATTTCCCTGCAGCCACTGGTTCTGTTCCCACCTACCTGCAAGGCTCCATGAACCTCCCAATGTATCACTTGGCTTCTTTTCCTTTCTCTTTACTGGTGGAGCAGGGAGAATGCTTGCATTGTTCCCAATTAGGTTGGCAATTGCTCAAATCCCCCATAACTTTTCAAGAATGCAAGTCCTTGACAAAAAAACTGAAGTAAGTTGCCAGAAAGAAAATACTTTTCTAGTATCTTTTTAAAATTTGGTACCCCTTTTTTTATTAGAGGCTGCTAGGATCACATTGTATTTAATTCTTAGCTTTAGGTTTGAAAATTCTAGAAATGTAAATTGTTTTCTGTTGCTTTACTTCTGGGAAAGTTATTTCTCAGTTTCCTAGTCTATGGGTTGAACTAAGGAAGTTTAGTGTGTTTTATTCCAAGTTTTTAAAGCATTTAAATGTTGCACTGTCTGTAAAACGTGTAAGGAGCTGCACTGAATTTCCCTTCCCCCACTTAAAAATACAATTCCTTTAGGAGCAAAAAAAAAAAAAACCTGGAAGCATCTACGTTATACTGAGTAATTATGCCCCCTGGGAAATAGAATATAAAGATCTTTAAAATCATTCAAGTGAGAGAACAAGCAGTTTAACTTTTGCCTCGCAGGAGCCATGTATTACATCCCCAGCTCCTTGTTCCAGTGTCAGTGTGTCGTGCCTTGCAGGTTCACAGCTCTGGCAGAGGAAATGAAACCCAGTCAGTTACTGCAGGATTTATAGCAGACCTGCTGCTGCAGGAAGTGGTGAAAAGCTGATTGATAGTCTGAGGCAGAGCTCCACAACAAGAAACAGGATGTATGTTTGGGTTTTTATGCCCATTTTCCCCTCTGCCCTCACCCCCCTCCATTTCAAGGTGCTCTCTTACTTTTTAGTCTCTATTTATAAATCCGTGGTGCCCTTTTCTGGTAAAGCACGTGCTGGCTTCCAACACTTGAGGAAATGGATGGGGCTGGACCAGAGATTTGAAGCCAATGTGGTGTGTCTGCTTTATTAGGGGCATTTATCTAAATGGTCCTGTTCCTCCTGCTGAATTATATTTCAGCTGAATTCCAAGGAAGGGTAAAGTACATCTGCAGGCAGGGTATTGAACATCTCCTGTGATCGTGGGTGCACCAGGCTGGCTGGGAGGGGAGGAGGAGGGATCACCAATCAGCCATATTCTCTTGGTCCTTATGCATTTCACAGATATGTCTGGGAGGGGAGGAAACCAGAATGATTTTGCTGCACATAAACTTCAGCCAGCCAGCCCTGTGCTGCAGAGTGTGCTGCTAAAGACAGCAAACCTGAAAAGGTTTCTTCCGAAATCTCTTCTCCCTCACTGTGCACTGCTGAAGCATCCAGCAGCAGGAGCTTTCCTGAAAGTATCCTCAAAGCCTTTCCGTGGGATACTGTCTAACCTTGTGGGAAAAGTTACCCTAAGTAATTGTAATTATGAATCCTTCTGATTTTTTTCCTCCTGGAACATCTACTTTTACAATCAGGGTTGAAGAAGAAAGTTGTTTGCATTGCAAGCAAATGGAAGAAATGTTTAAGATTCGTGTTCTCGTTATCGAATGGGAAAGTTCTGTTTGTCAGGTTCAGTAACATATCTTGTTCTTTGTTAAAGGTCAAAAAAGTTGGCTGCACTCTGTGAGTCCTTGCAGAAAACCACGCTCAGCAAGTCCCACATGGGGCTGGAGCTGGAAGAGCTGGAAGCAGCAGCAGTGCTGGTACAGGAGGAAGAGAAGGCGTTAAAAGCTGCTGGCACAGTTTCCAAGCAACAGCTGCTTTGCTCCGAGTCGGAGACAAGTGACTCTGAAGAATCCAGCAGCACTTCATCATCTGAGACAGAAGGCTCTGATTCAGATGAGCAGGAGTCCTCGACCAGCGAAGATGGGGAAATAAATTCTTTCCAAGGCACGCTCCAGGAGGAGAGGACAGCTCCACTTATTGACTGTAATGGATTAAGGCAGGGCACAAACACTTCGGCGATGGAGGTCGGTGATGGAAAATCAAAGGTTTCCTTGCAATCCACGACTCCTCCTGGAAAAATGGTAGAAGAATTAGAAATGCAAATCCACTCTGCACTGAGACTTTCAGAGCAGCCTGAAGGATTGGCTACTGCAGGCTGCATTTCACAGGAACAAGAAGAAAACCCTGTACCCGAGCCTGACAGATTTTCAGAAGATGCTGCTGGGAAGGGAAATTTCTTGGAGGTGTCTCCCAAGCCCAACCCGTTTCTTTTTCTCTGCAGCACAAATGAAGACTAAAGGACCATGCAGGAGCCCAGAGTGACCCTCTAGCTCACAGCTTATTCTCTGTAATGAGCTGTCCCAAGGCTGTCCTGTGCTGCACAAAGATGTTTTTCTTTTTTGTTGGAGGGCAGGACTGCTTTGGAAAGAATTGATCGGACTGTGTGATACTCTCACAGTTAATTTTTATTTTTCTCCAATTTAACAGAGTCTCATATTTGATGTGAGAATGTAGAGTTTCAATAAACTTGTAGGAACTGTTTTCATTAAGCTTATTCAGTGATAGAATGATGTCCTAATCAAATACAACTGAAATGACTCATTTTAATTTTCTTTAGCTGTTGGGATTTACTTGAAAAATATCCTTGTTATGTTTGTATAAACTTGTTTATGACATTGTACTGTTATTTTAAAATGCTTCATAGCAAACCACTTCAAATAATGGTTGTAAGTTTAAAAGTTTAAATAGTGATGGCAAATTATTTTTAATTATATAAATTCTGTAATTTTTGTACAAAATAAAGGAAATTTCTATGCCATCAATACAGGATCCAGTAGTTGTATCTTATGTGTCTAAGGGATAGAAGTTTATATTTCTGCAGTTCTTCCATAAGTTCTTTCAGCAGTTTTGTCATGTATTCATTCTTTTGTGCTGTTTTTGAAATGTTTCTATGTGTGGACACTTCTGATGCTGTTTAAAGAACAGAAATCCCAATTATTTAATGTTTCTTTCTGCAGGTGCTCTCAGTTCCACCACAGTAATGTGAACCAGAGTGAAGGAACAACACAGTTTATGGATCTTGGAACAGGACTGAGAGCAAACCTGGCCTGTGCAGTCCTGGCTTTGTTAGTCTGGCCCACAGCTTTGGCCAACTTATTTATCCTTTTTTGCCTTTATAATGTTTAAAGAATCCAGTGGGGTTAATGCAGTTTGTTAGCCAATTTCTGTTACTGAAATCAGGTGTCTGCTGCAAATCCTCTGTTGTTACTCAGCTCTAAGAAGGATTTGGGAAGATGGAACATGGACCACCAGGTCTGGCTCAGCAGGAGCACAGACCCAACAGGAGCACCTGATTCACTCCTCTGGAGAAGCAAGTTTTGATTACTTTTCGACCTTTTTTCTATTAAAAAGTGTACAAAAGTCCTAAGCTAAAGGACTTACTCTTCACCAGTGCTGTTCCCTGCTGGAAAGCAGCAGGTGAGCTCTGTTCCTGCATCAGTTCCTGCTCAGTGAGAGCTGCACCCCTCACCTGCCAATATTTTTTATGTTCTTAAATACCTGCTGGTCGCTTAATCAGCCTCTGTGTTCTGTTCCCTGGGACAGAAACCTTTCCCATCCTGTGTGTCAGGGAGCACTTTTTCTTCTAAATGCCAGCAATAAATGCCACGCTGGAGCTGCCAAAGTCTGAGAGAAGGGGGAGAAATGCACTTCAGGAGAAAAGAGCAATGGTCCTGCTCTCCCCAAGTTCCAGGGGTTAACTCAGGAATTTCCTGCAGCTGAACAGGGGCTGGAGAAAGCTGTGTAGAACTTGGGTGTTTTCTGGTTGTGGAGCTGGTAAGGGATGTTGATTGTTGTGGATTGATTGGTGGCAATTTTATGTGACCTCTGTAGGGGTGGGGTGTGAAGTTTTTCCATAGGGGGTAATTGGAATTTCAGCTGTGGCTGAATGACCCAGCAGAGGTGGAGTGCTGAGGATGAGCAGTGTCTGTGTGAGAGGGAAGCCTTGCTTCTCCAGAAAGAATGCACACTGACACTTCTGAAAGAACCGTGGAGCTTTAATACTGTTCAGCCAAAACTGAGGGTTACTGAGTCTGTGAAGTATCAACACCTATGAAAACAAAAATTAAAAAAAGAAGGAACTCCACTAAGGAGTCACATTTATGTAGAGGAGAGGGAGGGGAGGCCTTTGCATCCAGGAGCTGGCTGGAAAAGGATGGAGATGTCTTAGGGACGTGCTTATTCATGTAGTGCTTTAAAACTAAGGTGTTAAAAGCAACAAGTGAAATTCTGGAAACCATCAGAAGCAGCCAAACAGAAGTGGGTTTTGATTTTCATTCCTTTTTCTCATGGGGACAGTGCCACTTTTTCCTTTCTTTCCCCGAATTAAAAATTAGAGCTGAATTGATTAAATATCTTTTTTTCCCCTGGCTTTTCTTAATTCCAAACAGATTTGTGAAAAGCTTGTAAAGGCTTTGCTGCACGTCAAAACAAGAAAGCATCGATTAGCCTTGATTTACTGCAATAAATGATAAATATGGCAAAGGCATTGATTCACAGCCCTGAGTGAAGGGGCCGGTGACCCTCCACCAGTGCCACAGCTGAGAGTTGTCACAGCCCAGCCGCTGGCTCAAGGCTGCAGAAAACAAACAGGGAAACACATGTCAGGCAGATAAATTGCTCTGCTGTTTAGAGCTCTCCGTGGAGGCCATTTGTCTCCAAGATAAGGAAGAATGCACTCCAAAGCCAGGGGGAGATAAGCTGGGAGAAGAAAATGAATGTGGAGCCGCCGTGGTGGCACTGGGGCGGTGGCACAGGGAGCAAAGAGGGTCCCCCCAGCCCGGGTGTCTGCAGGGAGCGGGGTGAGCACCCAGGGAAGTGTCTCAGGGGGACTTGCAGGCTTTTCTTAATGGTTTCAGCAGTGGATGATATTTATACCTCTCCAGCAAACAAACAAATGGTGTCAGTGTCAGTTGTCTGAGTCACCCAAGTGTTTCCTGAGCCTGTCGTGGATCTGTTCCTCCCCTTTTTCGTGGTACGTGGGCTGCAGCCTGTGGTTATGTGGGCACATGTGAGGCATGATTTTGCATTGACACAACTCTGGGTTTGTAGTATGGTGGTACCCATAAATCAGGCTATTTTTATATCCTTAGGTTTTGGAGAAGTGACAGTCCCGCTTTGACAAATGCTGAATTTGATGACCTGACTTGAGATCAGATCCAAAATGCACTTGGTAATGTTGGTTTGCATTTCTTTAAATATTTTCTCATATCATAAGCCACCATACAGCAGCAACTGAGCACAGCTGGTGGCGCTTTGAGGACGCTTGGAGACAACAACAAGATCTGTGTTCCTTAGGTGAGGACTAAGATGTTGTCAGAGCTCCATGATGGACAGCTCTGAGCCAAGAGCAGGTCATTTCTGTGGGAGAAGCTTCCTTTATAGTGATGAGCATGGAAAGGGGCAAAACGTTTCAGGGTGCTAATGTTACTCCCCAGTGACCCCAAGGAGCTCTGTGGCCAGTCCCTCTCTTTAATGTTGATGTGCTGAGTGATTTCAGAAATGATTTCCCCTGGTTTCACAGAGGTACCAGGCCTAACTGAGGAAGGTCCCCCGGAAGGGGAACACAGAAACAGAGTGAAAAGGACTAAAACTCAAATCTGACAGTGGAGATTACCTGCTACAGACTTGTGCAGAGCAAGGGCGAGAAGCTAAAATCTGCCATTTCTGATGTATTCTTAAATACCTTTCTGTGTATCAGTATCCAAGTGACTCAAGGCCATCGGTGCCTTGGGAGCTGTGGTGCTCACCCACACCAGCTGGAGTCACTGCTCCTCTAAATCCCTGGAAATTTGACAAAGCTGGCCAAAATCAGATCCCAGAAACCTCTTAAAAAAATATAACAATGTCTGAAGGCTTGGCCTCTGTTCCACTGTGTATCAGTTCCACCAGAAAACACCTCAGAGCCCTCTGCCCAGGGCATCTGCGAGGCCTCAGCACCGCCTGAACAAGGCTTTGGTGGCTGTCTGGGACAGGTTCTTTTCTCAGGCAGCCCTGGGGCACAGCTGACTTTGAGTCCATAACCCAAGACAAAACCCACTGGGGGTGTGTGAGACCATTTCTAGCATTGGAAACAGATCCCTGGTGCTTCCTCTTGGCGGGAAGATCACCTTCCTTGGAGAGCTAGAAATGTAAAAGCCTCTCCCACTCATCACTGATTTGGCTTGTACCCCTCTTCTCCATGCAGAGCCCCCGTTCCCGGGTGTTGTCCTGCTCCAGGATGTCCCACCTCTGTTCTCAGGATGCTCGTCCGCAGCACGCCTGCTCCTTATGTCAATACCTTTTATTTCATATTATTTTCTATTTTCTCGTTCTGCCCTTGGGATATGGTGAGGCCCCACCAGGTCCCGCTCTCCGCGGGGTGGGAGCTGCAGGGGCTGGGGGAGCGGAGCAGAGAAGCTGCCGAGCAGGGAGCACCGAGCCAGCGCTGACCTGAAACAAAGCTGTGCCTGGGGAGCGGCAGCAGGAGAAGGCTCCGCAGCCCCTTCTGCGGGGAGGCAGCAGCTCTGTGTGCCCGGCCTGTGCCCAGCACCCCTTGGCTTCCAGGAGGGCAGGGCTGGCTACGAGCACCGTGCAACCTTCACCTGTGCTTTTGGCCGGGAGTCAGCGGTGGGGAGAACGGCTGCGAACATCCCTCTCCCTAATTATGGATGTGTGAGAGATTCGGGAGTAGAACTCATAAATGGTAATGAGATGTTTAAAGCATAAATCAACAGTGTATCAAGAGGAGACCGAATCCCCCCGGCTGTGCTCCGAAGTGTCCAGGTAGTGACCTGCTGGCTGCACCCCACCTGCCAGGGCTGTGATTACATTTCATCTCCTGTCCGCGATTTTTGGCAATTATGCAGAAATGTCCCATTTCCTGCAGTAAATAAATAGGGATCCGTGTTTTGCCTTGATGTAACTCCACCCCCTCTAATATGCTGCATTGTCCATTGATTTGCCTAATTATGTGTATTACAACTGCACGAGGCGCTGGGTAGCAGCAGGGGTCCGTGCTGGGGAGAGGAGGAGGGTGACTGCTCCATCTGTTCCTCCGAGCTGCCGGGAGAAGCGTCGGGAGCGAAGTGGGAAATGGAGGGAAGGAATTACCATTTAGTGCAGGTGCCTCTGGAAAGGGAATCCCACTGCCAGGTGCTGGCAGGCGGCTCTCCTGAGCTCCCCACGTGCTTAATTACCCTACAGCGAGTCTTCCCATCTCGAATTAGAGCAGGCAATTGCTACTGAAGCCTTGGAACGAAACGGGGAGCGTAGCAGGGCTTCATCCATCTCACTGCAGAGACCTGCATTTCCCATCCAGCAAGATTCATGCCCCATTCGGCCGAATTTAAAAGCACTTACCTGGAATTAGATGATTAATTTTAAAATCTGGATGTGGGAGTGCAGCAGACAAGGTCAAAGCATCCGAGCTGTGAATCTGGGTTCCAGTGATGATATTACAAAAAAAGCAAGTGCGATGCTTTGTGCTGTGGATTTAGGAAGAAGTTGCTCAGGACTGTGGCAGCCAGTGCAGGGAGAGCCAGGAGAGCATGGGATGAGCTGTCGGTAGCTGCTGTCCTGAACAAAGAGCTTTATTCCTCCACAGCTGCTTCTCTTGTCACGCTCCCGGATCCCTGATGGATCAGGGGTGGCACTAGGGTAATGTGCTGCTCGTTCTCCTGCTGCTTCCTGCTGCTGCCAGCAGGTATCTCAGCAAATCAGTTTGTTAGTCCGACTGGAAAATATCTGAGGGATAAAAAGTGCCCAGAACCCGTTGTGTGCCATCATAACAAGCAGCACACAGGGACCGTGACATCCTGGGAACAGCGCACCCGGAGGGGGAACACTATCAAAGCCAAAGCCGTGCTGTGTGTCCCGGGGTGCTTTAAATTCCCTCAGCACTTCTTTGTGGGCTTCTGCACCGCGGGGCAGTGCTGTCAGGAGTTACTCAGGTCTGTGCAGGCTGGGCTGTGTCCAGGTGATCTTGTGGCACCGTGTGGGAGGATCCCAGCTCCATCCACCCAGGCTGCATCACAGAGCTGCGGGTGTCACGTACAGGAGCTGTGAAACTGAACCGAGGTGCCTGGCAGTGCTCCAGCCCTTTATCCACGGTGTGAAGGATTAGACAAGGATTTGGCATGGGGCGCCTGTGGAAAGTTGCCTTTTGCCTTCAGATGTCCCACAGCAAACCCCATCGGTCTCGGTGGTGGAGGGTGTGCAGGCTCTCAGAGAGTTAGGGGAACAGCACTGCCTAAAAACTGGGATAAGTCTCTATTCCAAGAAGATACTGGTGCTAACGTGATTATGCTCTGAAATCCCGAAGGTTTGAGCTATGAATGATTGCAGTGATGTGCCTTTCCTGAACCTGTTACACAGCAGGTGTGGACAATGCTCTCAGGCACGGGGTGGGATTCTTGGGGTGTCCTGTGCAGGGCCAGGAGCTGGATTTTGATGATCCTTATGGGTCCCTTCCAGCTCAGGATATTCCATGATTCTGATAGCTGAAGCTGCTCTTAATGACCTTAATGAAATGTCCTAAATCACACTTTGCTCATGAACTGCGAAGCTGTTGGGTGTCAGTGCACACCCAGCAGGGGCGGGGAGGGGCACGTGTGTGCCCACACAAGTGTGTGTGTTAATCAATTTGCTTTTCAAAGTGGCTAAAAGCAGAAGCCTGAGGAGTTCCCCCTGCGAGGTGATTTCCCTGGATTCTGCTCCTTGTGCTAATGGTATCCTCTCACCAGAGAAAACATCCCACTCCAGAGCTGAAGTGGTTGGCAGGAGCTGTAATTAAGGTATAAAGAGACTTTCCACACAAGAACCTGCCTTCCCGTGTTGGGCTCCTCGCTTGAGAACAGAGACTCTTTGGCAATTGGCTTTTACAAATGGGCTTGGAAGCCTGTTTGTATTCCTGCTATTCTGTTTGGATTGCTAATCCTCCAATTTGCACCTTAAATCCCTTAAATTAAAACAAGGGCAGAAATGTTATCGCACCGATTTGCAGTAATAAGTGTAAGAGAACAAAATATTTATAAAATAAATATTTATAATACAAGTATTTCTGGACCCAACTTTATCAAAACCTCTTTCTCAAACTGCAATTAATATTTTTTTTTAATACTGCTAGTTGCTAGAACAGTAATTCTGAAGCTTAGAAATATGGTTTAGATATTTTTTCTTAAAGACTTGTTGGCTTTATTAATTTAGTAGAGATTTATATGGGGAAAAGAGAAACTAAAGAAAATAGTGATGTATTAGCTAAGTAGGAGAAATGATTCAAAGTAATGTGAGGAAAGTCATAGACCAGTCCATTAAGAGAATCTGTTGGATTTGGGCGAGTCATGGGAAGATATTTTCATTGATAATGTGAAGCAGACCCTGGTGCACGTGTCCGTGTCCGTGGGAATGCGGGAGGCTTTGTGCTGGGAATGCCCAGCCCTGAGCTGCTCAGGGATCCACGTCCTCCTTCCCCATGGGCTCTGACCCAACCAGGCCCTGCAGAAAGGGCTGGAGCTGCACTATCAGCTTTCCCTGGCTGCTTTAAACCAGCCCTGAGTTCCTTGAAATTGGCTGGGTATTTCCACAGGATCCCACTCCAGGCACAGTGAGGGATGAGGACGGGTAATTTTGACTCATTACTCTGTTTTCTTGAGTGACCACGGGCACCTCCCTTACACTCCTGGCACCCCACATCCCTTAAGATTCCTGCAGTAAAGCCCCATTGCCAGGCAGTGGTGCTCCCCAGTTAGAAGCAGGAAAGAGGTGAAATCTGTGTTCAGACCCTATTTTTCTCTTCAATTTACATTTTGCTGGCAAGTTCCTGAGATTACAGGTTAATCAATGGTGCAGAGAAACTGGGTGATCTGGTGTAACTGGGCCTGAACGCTGGAGCAAAGCAGTGGCAGCCACGAGCTGTCAGGGCCCTGCTGGGATATCAATATTAGATGGATGTTTTGTAGGTTAGGGAAAAGGGGCCGGATGAGTGGCAGCGGTGGGGAAAGTGCAAATACCCGGAGACATCCAACGCTGGGAATGTGGTTTGAGTGCTGAACTGCCCCTCGCATTACACACGCAATTACAAGCTGTGTGGTGAGCAGATGGGAGCTCCAGGGAGGCTTTAAGCTGGCGGAACGCGCGTGAGGGAAGGCAGGAGAAGACATCCAAACCTCCCCTGGCGAGCGCGAGCCGCGCACGCCGCGGTCCCGGCTGGATCCGCTCCACGGGCCTGCCGGTAACTCCGCTCTGGGGAGCTGGATGCTGCTGCTCTGTTGAATCCATCCTGAAGATGCCACAAGAAGTGCCTTGGAGGCTGGCTCTGTGCTCAGCCGCAGGAGATGCCACGAGCCCACGGGCTGCGCTGGCCTTTCCTCAGCGTTCCCTGAGCTCCAGGACTTCCAGGCTTCGATGAGACTTTTGGGCGCTGCCGTGTGCTGGAGGAAAGCCCCCTGCGAGGACAAGGACATCGTGACTGGAGAGTCCTTTGCTTTTCAAACTCAGTTGTGGCCGCTGCTGTTCTGTCCCGAGCTTGACTTTGTGTCCTCCCAGCAGCCTGGCACGGCAGAGTCCGTGGAGAAAGAGGCTGGGAGCTCGGCCAGAGGTGAGACCACAGCTTTCCTGGCCTCGTCCCTCACTGGTAAGTTTGCATCTTGCTTTGGGGAATATAGACAGGAAAAAATGGACACATTTGGCTTAAAAATAAGTTGCTGAATCGCTATTTCCATCAGCTCCAAGAGGCTCCAAGGTGCCCAGCAGTGGCCTCTGCCTGCTGCGGGTGGGGTGGGAAATCGAAACCTGGAGATTTCACAGGCGACAGAAGAGCTCCATGCAAAACACACTGCACAACTCGAGGAAAAAGGTCTGCAAGTCGCCAGCCTGGATTTTCACTCCACCCTAGTCCAAAACCAGCCCCTGGCAATTCTTTGCTGGCTGAGATCAGTCCGTGGGCGTCTTTAATCTCGAATGCTAAATCGGAGCAGAGTTTCAGTCTGTGCAAGCCCGCCCGCCCGCGCCGGGAGCTCTGATTCTCTTTTTCCGTTACTTTTTCCCTATTGCTCCAACAATTAATTAAGAATGGTTCTGCTGAACCCTGTTGATTCATTTGGCACTTGGAAGCTTAATGAGGTGTGAACCTGCAGACTGCGGCATCGGTGTAGCTGACACGGTAATTTATATCAATTGCCGTGATTAGTCCAGGTCCTCAATCACCGCGTTGTTTCTCCGAGCAATCTGTCACAGCCCGGACGGGGGGACCTCGGTGCTGGGTTTCTCTTACACTGGCAGCAATGTTCTCGAGGTGCTGCTAACGAGGAAAATACAACTCATGGGATGCTTTGAGAATAGCAACGCACAAATTGCTCTGGTAATACCATGTGCTTTTCTCTCCCGAGATGACTGAGACGCAGCCCTGGTTTGCAGTTAGAGCAGCTGCGGGGTTGGGGTGCAGCTATCTGCCCGAGCGGCGTTTTGGGAGGGTGTTCTTTCGAGGTCAAAAGGTCTTGTTGCTTCAGCCTGTCAGGAGCTGGCTGTGAAAATCGCTCTGTGGGCTGCCGTGTTCGCTGTGCCGTGACGAGATTATTCATCAGTAACTTTAACTTCTGCAAATTCAGCCCAGGGCCGTTGGAGCCACCCCGGATCTCTTTGCCCATAACACGGGGTTGAGTAGAGCACAGCAAGGGCTGTGTGACCTCTCTGCAACCGCACCCCCCAGTTATGTCCTCGGTGATGCCACTGCCTCCTGTTAACTTCTGTATTCTAACAAAAATCATGGAATCATGGAATGGGTTGGGAGGGATCCTAAACACCATCCTGTTCTACCTCTGCTCCCATGGGCAGGGACACCTCCCACCGTCCCAGGCTGCTCCAAGCCCCGTCCAGCCTGGCCTTGGGCACTGCCAGGGATCCAGGGGCAGCCCCAGCTTCTCTGGGCACCCTGTGCCAGGGCCTCCCCACCCTCACAGGTAAGAGTTTCTTCTTAGTGTCTAATCTAAAACTGCCCTCCTTCAGCTTAAGGCCATTCCCCCTTGTCACTACAATCCTTGTGAAAAGTCCCTCCCCGGCCTCTTAACCCCCTACAGTCACACGAATGCAACTGTGTGGAGTTTTGGAAACAACTCCGTGTTGAGGAAAGAGAAGAAAGAGAAGGACAAGCTCCGTTTTGGCAGCCTGGGCTCAGCAAAGCCACCACAACATAAATCATCCTCTCTGCTCTTCAGAAATACCTGCTGCGTGGGTTGAAGGTCCATTGCTGCTGCTGCACCATCTCCAGGTGTCCCTGTACACACCTGCCTTGTTGGTTGTGTGAGGATGGAGCTCTGTGGGCCACCAGCGAGCCCGTTGCCACATCCTGGCTGGGGACAAGGGCCGGGATGGGCAGGGAGTCCCTTGGTGGCAGCTGCTGGGGGCAGAGGAGCGGCGAGCCCAGCGGGCGCGGGGCCCGTGCGGCGCCGGGCAGGGGCTGTAAATCAGCCCTGCTGATGGGGAGTGGTTTAAATCAGCCTAATTGAGCTGGTGTGGTTTCAATGGAGCTGGTGCTACTTCTGTTTATTTTATGCCTGATTAATGGGAAAATAAACAAACCACCCCCCTGAACTGAAAGCAGAAATGTGAGAAACTGAGCTACACCAAAATAAAGCCACCTCGAATTATTCCCTTAAGCTGGGTCTCTAAACAGGAGACATGGATACATGAATAAATCTAAAAAGCTGAACAATTGAGGTAAAGATCTTTTTAGTGTTCACAGAACCAGCAGGAAATCTTAAAGTTGATTTTTCTGGAAAGGGAAATTCTGCATATTCAATGTTAATGCTTTTAAGCTGATCAGTGAGGCACGGGCACATCATTTCTGTACCACTGCAGATGTGTAAACTAATTTTAACACCCTTTCTATTTTCAGCACAGAGTCCTTAGAGTAAGTGAGCGTTTGACCTGTAACCGCTGAGAGTAGTGTTCACTTTGGGGCCCATGTGTAGAGAAATATAATTTATTTTAATGATATTTAAGCTAATGAGCTTGGCTAATAGATATTTTTGAAGCCCTTTACAGGGGTTCAGTCATGGGACAACACGCCACTGGGCACAAATGCTCATTTACTCTGCGAAATGTCAGAGAATGGCCCAGCTATTAGTAAAGTGCATTCTGTTTGATTTTTAAGAATATATTTCCATAAATTACTGGCCCTAGAAATGAAATAAATCAGCCAGCTATTCAGTGAAATCTTAAATGTTAATTGAGAGTCGCGGGAGCGACTGGAGCCAGAGGACGGGAGGACGTGGGGGATCTCCCTCAGTGCTGGCTCAGAGGCTGCCTCACCCCATGGCTTCACCAACAGGCCTCCCATGGGTGAGTTCATCCCAGGTCTGGGTTCACTTCTGCTGCTGGGGATCCTGGCAAGAGACCTCCCCATGGCCGGGCCGTTGTCCTGCCATCCTGGGTGCCACCACTGAGCAGGCTGGGGTCAGCTGGGCGGGCTGGGGCTGCTCTCCTGAGCAACTTGGACAGCCTGGAAGTGAAAAGTGAGCCCTGGGGGAGGATGGGGATCGAGAAACTGTCTGGGGACCAGAAGGGTGATGGTCAAATGAATCACCTGGGCTCCACCCTGAGTGTCTGGGTGCAGGCACTTGAATTACACCATTAATGGTGTAGGCTCAGCTTCTTCCCCATAGACCTGGTTGAATTTGAGATATCAGGCTGGTTCCTTGCATGTTCCTTTCTTATTTATTTTGCTCAATGCCAGCTAACCAATGTTTCCCATTGAGGGAAGATGTTTCTTCCACTGGCACCAGCCTGAGCTGCTCACGTTTTCAGCAACCCCAGAAATTTGCAGGACTGGGCAGGGAAAAATGTATCGCTGATGTCACTTCATCAGGGAATACCAGGAGGGAACAGACCTTGCAAGGTCTCTTTTCCTGCCCTCAGGCAGGTTGATCCCTGTCAAAATCATTCCCAGAAGCTGTTTATTTAACCCCTTCCTGAGCTTTGCCAGCACTGGAGATCCCACAGGGTGTCCCTGCCAGCGCTGTTAGAGTTTTGGTTACAGCCTGTGGTGTGGATGTGTTGTTACACAAGTGCTTCGCAGCAAGGACAGCGGGTTTCTCTTCTCTCCTCGTTAGCAGCAGAGATGTGAGGCTCCTTCATGCCCCAGAACAGCAGTAGCAGAGGGAGGGGGCAAGGGCAGCAATTAAATCTGTGCCAGCGCTGTCTGTGGGCAAACCCTGAGGCTGCTCAGGACCCCGGATCTGAACTCCCCCATCTCCTTTCCCCTTCCTGCTGTCAGGTGCAATGGTCTGGGTTTGTGCCGTGCATCCTCCTCCCGGTCTTGCTCCGAGGGCTCCCTGCCTCCGGCCACGCTGATCCACAGGTAGAGCTGTGGCACCTCCACGTGCCAGCAGCCCAGGCCTGCGCTGAGCAGATGAAAGATTATAGTGATCAGTTTGGTGAGGAGGGAGATTTTTCTCCATCTGTCCACCCTCAAGGCTCTATTTCCTCATAAACCATTCCCCGAGACATCAGGAAAATTGAAGCTGTTCAGAAATGGAAAAGATAGTTAACCCGAAATGAATGAATATCCGACACGCTGGCTGGCTCTCTGGAGCAGGAGGGGAGCAGCCAGCCGAGCCCGCGGCTCTCCTGCACCCTGCTGGCTTTTGCAAAGAGAAAAGTGCCTCAGATCCCGATGTTTTCACCCAGCATCGCTCCTCTCCAAGCTGCTGCGCTCAGCCAGGCACATCCAAACCCTCCTGCCGTCTGCTCAGAGATGCCTGTGCCCCAAACCAGGCAAGAGGAGGGCTGGGATGAACCCCCCAAACCGAGCTGCTGTTGCACCCCGGCCGTGTGGGAAGGGCTCATTCGCAGAGCCCGGGGCTGACGGGCTGGTCCTGGCTGCCCACAGCGATTTCCCCGCTTGGAACACGGGCTCCGGGCCCGGGGCTCTCTGCTCATTCAGCAGCTCCGTGTGTGATGTGCTTGGATTGCTTTGTGTTTTAAGGCAGCAGCAAAAGATGAAGACGACCCTTTACAGGATCTGTGTTTGTGCAGCTTTCGTGTCCCGTGATTCCAATCCTCCCAGCTTCATTAGCGCTCCCTGCAAAAATTACTGGAAGCAGGAAGGTCAGCTCTGGAGGATCGGGGCAGGTTTCCAGGTGGGACTTCAGGACACAGCAGGGCACCTGCCTGCATTTCCCTCTTGGGCTGGATGAACCAAAGGGATGTAATCCCTGTCCTTATCCAGGTGTGCCTCCCTCCCCACCCTGGATCTTGCAAGGAATTTAACTCTCTTCCTCCTCCATCACTTCTCCTTTTTTTTTCTTTTCCTTACTGCTGCAATGGGGAACATTTGTTACAACCCCATACAGGCTTCTTGCCAGCCAAAGATCTTCTGGCCATTCTCCAAGCAGACCAGAAGAAAAGGGGTGAGCCACTGGGTTTGGAAAGACCCTGTAAGGAAAATGCTGTGGATGAATTCGCAGGTGAACCTGCTGAAGGAGAAATCTGAGGGGTTTCTGTCAGTGCACAGGGGTGGCTTTCCTGAGGGGCAGGCATGGCCAGGGATCAGGAGTGGGAAGGTGCTCCCTGGAGAAGGTGGGAGCTGCAGAGCAGACCTCAGCCTTCCTCTTAACCCTGTTCAGCCTACAGATGCTCCGGAGCCGCGAGGAAGCGCCCGCACTACATGATTTTAGTTTTGCCTAAAGCCAAGTTTCTGCCAGGAAAATTTCTCCCACGTATCCTGAACTGAGCCTGCGTGGGCAGCCCCCAGCAGCTGGTGCTGTCTCCCACCAAAGCCCAGTGGCAGCAAGTGTGGCAGGGAGGCCAGAGCTGCATCCCAAAATAGCTGGGGTCCTCACGAGATGGAGAGCAGTGAGCTCAGCCTGGGGGAATGAAAACCACTTATCCTACAAAGATACCCCTGGAGCCGTGGGTGCTGCCGGGGGATGATGGTCCAGGGGAGAGCCTTGTGGGAGCACCTCAGCCCACTGATGCTGCAGGAAAGAGCTCAGCTCTTCCCACGGCCACCATCCTCCTGCCATCCCTGTCCCCATCTTCCTGCCATCCCTGTGTCCCTGCCATCCCCATGTCCCTGCCATCCCTGTGTCCCTGCCATCCCCGTGTCCCTGCCATCCCTGTGTCCCTGCCAGCCCTGACCCGCAGCTCCCTCTGGGCTTTCAGATGCTTCTACAATGCCAGCAAGGGTTGGGAGCAGCATGCTATTGTAAGCATGAATGCAGAACCAGTCCCTTTCCTACCAGCTGTCAAAAAGTATTATTTAATCTCAAATAGCTCTCAGTAGCTTTTTTTTGTTGTTGTTTCCTCTAGTTTGTTTTAAGAAGGTTGTTGAGTGTGTGAAAGCAGGAAGCAGTGTCAATAACACAGTGGGTTTTTTTCTTTTCACAGACACCCTTTGAACTCCCTTTACTCTGCCTCCCCTCCAGTTACATTTACACACCCTATAAATAACCTTCCAGGGCTTTGAAATGCTTTTATTAAAGCTAAGAGTGGAATTTTTTCCAAATCCAGTGTTATTTGCTGCATTATCTGTAGACAACCTTCAGCATAATTACTATAAATGGCTTTAGGTTTTAACCCGTGCCTGTGTGTGCTGAATGAGAAGGAAAACCAGGCAGGAAAGTGGCAGAAGCTTGGGAAGGAGATGATGGATGTGCTGGGACCCCGTGGCCCCAGGTCTCTGGGGTCTGTGGGGTGAGGGGAGCTGAGGCCCAGCCTGACCCAGTTCACTGCCCAGGGTCATCCTTGGGGACAGCTGCCCTGGACACTTGCAGGGTCCTACGTGAGCACTGGATGTCTGAGTCCTCCAGTCCCTGCAGCGACAGCTCTGCTGGGAGGCTCTGGGAGCAGTGTTTGGGGAGTGAGGACAGTGGGTCCATGAGCAGGGTGTCCCCAAGTCCAGCCTGCCCTGCCCAAAAGCCCTGCAGGTGCCAAGGTGTCACCTCTGCAGCCAGGGAGGGAACCTGGACCAACATCCTCGTGTTTGGGGTCAGTTCAGCCCAATCTGGCTTTCTGGGATCAATATTTCTGTGGCTTAGTTGTTACTTTAGGCTTTACCTTGGTAAATCCCAATTTTCATCGATTTAAGGCAGAAAATGATGGTCTTTCATAATGATTCTCTGCTGCCCGCAGCGCTCCGTTCCTTGGCTTCCCACGCCAGAAGCATTGCAGATCTTGCAGTAAGGTTTTGGGATTTCTCTGCTCTGGGTTCCCTTCCTTCCCACTGTCCTTCGTGGTGCAGCAAATTGATGGGAGCCACCTATACAGCTTTTACTGACCCACATTTTGCTCTTCTCCCTTTAGGTTTTTTTTCTTTCTATTAGTCCTCACTAAGGCTGTGGCTTTCAAGAAGTGCTCGGGGTCAGTTTTGATGTCTCCTGGAGCCAAGTCCCTGGAAAACCACCAGGTCCCCTTGTGTAGCCCTTGGAGACAGCAGATGAAGCTTTCTGGAAACCTAACGAGGTGTGAGGTAAGACCACTCCCACCAGCCTTGCAGCCCCCAGGAGTGTTTATCTCTGCCTCTTACCTCACTAAATGATGAAAATCTCCTTCACCATCATCAATCTTCAATTTTCTGTGGCACCAGGCCGATGCAGAAAACTGCAGCTCACCTGGGCTGGGAGTGGCTCTGCTCTGATGAATGTCCCTTGCAGCCACCTGCCACAAGAACTGGATCTAGATGGCCTTTAAGGTGTCCACTAACCCAAACCATTCTCTAATTCTATGATTCTATGGATTTGAAAGTCAGGAAATGACCAAAAACCAACCCATGATATTTTGAATTAATTGAAATATTTCTGTTTGTGAATGAACACTTTTTTCTTGCTTTGTTAATATCTACAGATGTACAATTAAAAAACCAGTTCCTTAATATGATATTAACTAGAAAGTTAAAACTTCATCCTAATTTTAAATAGAATAAAATATTGGAATTGTGGCAGTGGTCGATTAAACAGTCTTTAATGTATTTTATTCCTTCACAATGGATTTCACTATTATGAGGTGGACACTTTTGGTAAGGGGAATGAAAACCACAAAAAAAAAAAAAGACTCATGGGAGAATATTATTACTGCCTAAGAATAAACCCAGTAGTCCTGAAATATTTATAAACACATTGTTGGTATTATTGGGATGATGCATTTTGGAGGAACTGAAGGAAGGAGGAATTTTCCTGACCAGTGTGCTGGGAGCCTGGCAGGTAATTTTCTATTCTAGATGTAGCTCTTGCAGGCGAGTGCGAGCAATGAAGGGCATTAGCTAAATAAGAGATGATTTAGTGGTGATGGCACTGTTGGTCCACAGATCCCACAGCTGCTAAATTTCAATATAAACTCCATAACTCTGGAGGCAGAAAGAACTGAACACGCACAAGAGACTGTTTCTGAATATATTTTTTCCCCCTCTCTCCAATAAAAGGCACAAATAATAGCGTATTTTTCAAAGTGCAAAGCACTTTACATTGCAAATAGTTACATTAAATTTACATTTCATGGGTGAGTGGCCATAGCTGCTGCTTGCCACATCCTTGCTGGTGACACTGCAGCAGTTGTACATGATATAGTGCCCGCTGGGCTGTGTGTGCCTGGTTGTGCAGGGGCAGAGCAGGCTGAGGGCAGAGCACTCTCGAGCTCCACCAGCACCTCCCACAACCTTGGCTTCAAAGTCAGAAGGCGAAGGAGGGGAGCACAGGGCAGCAGGCGCTGGGAGAAGGCCTCGTGCAGTGAGGTAGTGAATTCTGGGCAAAGCCAAGGGGAAATCCATTCTTCCAGCACTGGAGGGATGTGATTCCTGTGCCCTCGAGGCCGGGGGGAGCGAGACACATCGGTTTTTTTCAGGGTTTAACAGCCAAGCCGTGCGTTCCGGCTCGGCAGCGGCCGGCCCGCGGATGCGCGGTGCTTCCCTGGAAAGGTCAGCACACTCGCCGCCCCCGTTTTCTCCAGAGGTGATCGATGAGATGCAAACACTGTGCTGGCAGTTGTTTTGGCCACAGAAAACTCATTTTCTGCTGCTCCTCACTGGGAGGTGCAGAACGGCCACCATTACCCTGATAATGGGCGCGCTGCTCCTGCCACGCACCACCCTTCTGGTTTGGGTTGGCAGAGACAATTTTCATGGAATCACAGAATAATTTAGGTTGGAAAAGACCTCTAAGACCATTAAGTCCAGCTGTTAACCCAGCACTGCCAGTGCCAGTCTCCAAGTGCCACATCCATGTCTTTTAAATCCCACGTCTCCTAGTGCCACATCCACGTCTTTTAAATCCCTCCAGGGATGACGACTCCACCACTGCCCTGGGCAGCCTGTTCCAGGGCTTGACAACCCTTCAAGTGAAGAACATTTTCCTAATAGCCAGTCTCAGATAATTTCCTATATAATAGCAAATCTAAGATTAATTTTCACACCTTCTTTGAGGAGCTCCCTGCCAGAGCCACCCTGGCAGTTGCAGGCTCCCTGATTTTCCTGCCTAATCAGAAAAGGTTGCCCTCCCCTCGCTGCCCCTGCAGAAAATCAGTGCTGTGCCTGAGGCCACTGACCAAGACCTGGGTGCTCCCTGGGGCTGGGTGGGTTGTAGGAATGAGTGTGCAACCCCCTGGCCGTGGTCACGTCCTTCTGCAAAGTCCCTCTGCCACCAGCACGTCATGTAAGGCAGGAGCCCAGTGCTCCTTCGCTGCCATAAGAAAAAGTGGGGATTTTTTTTCCCTTTCTTTGCTTGTCTGCAACATCCTTGGTGACTTTTCTGATCAGTCCATACCGTGACCTTCTCACTGAGTGCGTTGTTTCATTTCTAGTCTCGAGATTTACTGTTTGTCATTTATCTGTGTTGGCTTTGGCACCTGTGAGCCCGGGGTCTGCACCTGAGCCACTCCTCACCTGCAGGGATTATCCCTCATTAGTTGCTGTGCTGGCATTTACCATCCTGGCAGCCTCTAGAGCCTGCCTGGTGTGTGAGGCCAGGCTGAGTCACAGCTGGGTTTGCATCCGTGGAAAATCAGTGGAGACCTGAGAAGGCACAGTGGGGTCTGATCCCATTTCCAGAGAATGCAGCAGGGCAGGGGTGAGGGCACAGGGAGCCCTGGTGGGAATGCATCCATTCCAGGCATGGAACAAGCATTTATTTCCCGTGGGATTTATCCTACTGTGGTTTTTGTCCACCAGTGCCCACACTCACAGATTAAAAACCCACATGGGTTTGCCTGCCTGTGCTGCAGCCACGACTTCGCTGATGTGTAACTGTAGCTGCCTGTTGGGATTTGCTCTTCTGGATTTGTTTGCGGGCTCGTGGGAGAGATCTCCCATTTTGTGAATCTTTTTCCTGCACACTGTGCTCCTGTTCCCTGCCAGCAGCAGCGCAGCAGCACCGTGCCACCGAGCCTCACACCGTGCCACGGCCTGTGCCACGTCCTGGGGCCAGCTCCTGCTCGCAGCATCATCATTTCCAGAACGGTCCCCCCATGAAAAAATCTCAAGCAGTTCCTTAATAAACTAGTTCAGCGTATAAAGTATTTAACTGTTGTGTAATTTCCTGGCAAGCCAGCGGGTCCCCTAATAAATGCAGGAGCGTCGTGCTGGCTCCCGGCCAGCGCTCAGGCGTCCCTGGCCACTTGCCCTGTGCCAGCTCGTAAAATCCTCCCTCGCTGGCTCCCCTTCCCATCCCACTCCCCACTCCAGATCCCTGTGGTGGCACAGCCAGGTAGGGGGGTCTCTGTGAGCCCCCCAAGTCTGACTTAAGGCATTGCCCTGTCCTCTGCAGGGAGGAGGCTGGACAGTGTCACCTGGCCACCATGGCCCCAGCACTTGTGTGACAGAACCAGTTTTTCTCCTCCCGTTTGCACACACGGAGCCCTTTCCCCGGGGGTCAGATGGTTTCTGGCGCCTGCAGAAAAGCCGCAGGAAATATCACCAGGGTTTCTCTGGGTTTTAGCAGTTTCTCACCTTTCTGGGCAGGAGGAAAAGCGTGGAGAAGGGATTCATCCCACCCCTGAAAACCAAGCCAAAACCCAGCAGGGAAGCAGCCGAGCCTCGGGCAGCGAGTCAAACCTCCCCGTGCTCTAACCCAGGGTCACGGCCGTGGGGCCTGACTCAGATACCTCAGCCTTTAGGGTCTGATCCCAGGGGCCTTGTGCCTCACCACAGTGGCCAATCCCTTCTTTCTGTTTATTAATTCCCTGCAAAACCCCCAGCTGCTGCCTTCCCCACAACTTTCTCCCTTGAGGCATGGCTCCTTGCTCGTGCTGCCGAGTACCTGGGGTCTCTTGGGGTGCTGATGCATCTGCTGAGGTGTTGGTGGGTCTGCTGAAGCACTGGTGGGTTTTTTAGGGCTCTGGTGGGTCTGTTGTGATGCTGGTGGTCTGCCAGGGTGCTGCAGCCCCCATCCATGTGCTGTCCCAATGTGCTGGCCAGCTGAGGGCCAGCCGCGTTTGAACAGGGAGGGAGGTGGGACTGGGATGCAGCTTCAAAGGCTCTGAACTGGCTGCCAAGAAGTTCAAAGTGGCAGATTTGGGGTTTGTTTCAAGTCTTCGATACCTTATTTTCTGAGCTGTTGGGATGCTGTGGCGGGGTTTGGGAGGCTCTCGTGGCCTGGCTGGGTGTGTGGATGTGAAACAGGTCCTGTGTTTGCTGCAGACCCCTCCGGGCAGGGGATGATGCCTGACCTGGTGCTGCAGCCCCCAGCAAGCCTGGAGGAGAGAGGAGGAGGAGGCCAGATGCCTTTATGTGTGAAGTGAAACCATCTGGCCACAGACAGACAGATGGACAGACATCCCACACTGGGCTGTGTGGGCCTGGGTGGGTGGCAGGGACTCTCCAGGGAGAAGGATGGGGAGAGAAGGACAAGGAGCTGGGCTGCCTGAGAACACTTGGGCTGCAATGTGAGCAGATTCTGATTCACCTGGCTGTGGGACTGGGCACACTGGGCACACTGGGGACACTGGTCTGCCTGGGTTTCCTGTGATACCACCACAGAGGGCAATACCTGACCTGGGCTGCCTGCACAGCAGGGTCTGCTGGAAGTCCCTCCTCTGCCTGGAATCAGTTAGGATTTTCCTAGATGATCTCTAGGGTCCCTTCTAACCCTTCCAATGATTCTTTGATTCTACGTTTTACATTTTCATTCTTCAGATCCTCCACAGCTCTACAGAAACATCCATTTGGGTGTGAGCAAAGGTTAAGTTCCCACAGCCGTGCGTGGGCCTCCCGTGTTCCACCCCATTAAAACAAAGAGTGAAGGAGATCTGCTGGCACCAGGCCCTGTGCAAAGCTCACTGAGGCTGATGAGTTTTCCTGATAACTTGGAGGACTTCGGACCCTGCCCTTTGGCACTTGTGGCTGAGTGCCCTCAGAAGGGATTCATGCCACGTGTGTAAGGGAGGGAGCTGCTGGGAAGCCCCTTCCATTTTCTCATCCACAGTGGTTTTTTGTATTAACAGATATGTTTTGGGTAGGGCAGATAAAACTCACGCAACACCATTATTCCTATTTCTGAAGGAGAATCACTTACAGGCTCTCTCACAGCGTTTGGAAGGATGTGCTGGCCTGAATCTGCCTGAGGATGCAGTTGTGCTGGGGATGGTTTAGATCTGTTTGGGTCATTTGTGCCAAGCCAGAGAAGCAGAAAAACCATCATGCTCTAAATGCTCATTGGAAGGAATTCGTTCTTGTGGGATTTCTGTTAATTGTCTGGTTTGCTCTACATGCCACCTCTACTAAGAGGGTGACATGTTTGAATTTGGCAATTCCTACACTAAATGCACAAGAAGGCAAAATCTACTGGCAGACCTTCCCCTAGAAATGCTCCCAAGCTTGCACCTTGAACCCATTCCTCATCAGTGCAGGTGATTATGGTTACATTTTAGTCCTGTACATGTGAGTTAGTAGATTTACATGTACATTCTCCCCACAGGGAAGACCTGAGCACCCGCTCAGTGCTCTGCAGGATCACAGCTTCAGAGCACAACTTGCGGCCACGATACAAATCAGGATTTTATTCACTATTTTATACCATCCCTATCTGTACCTTGCTGCTCAATGTGGGGTTTTAATCTCTTTCCAGGCCAATTTCAGACCAGCTTCTTTGCTTGCTTTTCCTGCATCTACTTGCTCCAGCCATCTTCTGCCATTGAAGGTTTTGTTTGGAAGCACCATTCCACGAGGAAATCAATTGTGTTTTTGTTTGAAATTGCACAGTTCTCCATATTTCCTTATCTTTGGCTAAGTGGCCATCACCTCCTAATTATAGTTTCCTCTTTTTTTAACTTCTGTACTCAATTTACAGCCTAATTACTCTTACCTTGTTTGTTTAATGAAGCTTATATAATGATTCCTGTGATCTTCATGAAGCGTTACGCTGGGATTTTACTTTTCACTTTATAAACTGCGATTTTATATTAATGTTTTCAACCTCAGGTTTCTAATCATAAAGTCATAAGGAGTTTAATTGATTTGAAACTAGCCATGCCCTGAAGTGTGTACATGTCAGATTGATTCAAATTGATCCAACGTGTTTAAATAAAACTCGTGCCAAAAGCCCGTTGCACCTTATGCTACCAGATATTTGCCCAAAGCCCTCTGGTTACTTAATTATGCTGCCATCTCAGTGTAATAAATTATTGATTAGGACATGTTTTTATGTGTGTTTGCTGTAGTTTGGGGATCTGAGAAGCCCCCAGTCCCACGAGGCAGCGCAGGCACGTCGTGTTGGAGGGAACTGGTGCAAATCCACGTGGTGCTGGTACTGCAGGCTCCAGTCGCTGCTCACTGCAGCAATTTGCAAGTGTCTGGTCACATCCTTGTGTCTTCTCACAGCTTGGGTCAGTCCTGGTGCTCTGAGAAGCTGCTCCTGCAGTTTAAAGAAAGGAACAGGAGGCCAGAGGGAGATCACAAGGTGTGGAGCCAAGCTGACACAGCAGCAACATCGGATTTCAAACCGAGTGGTCAGCCTGGAAACCCTCAGTGTCTGATCTGCTGGGTCTGCTGTGCACATGGACCTGCACAGTTTGTTGAGATCTGACAGACCCAAATGTTACCAGCTCGCAAACATTCAGCTCTCTCGTGACAGACACAGAGGCTGCAGCCCCCGAGGCAGCCCTGCAAACTGTGACCAGCTGCCTCCCACAAGATGCTAAATTTGGTATCTCTGGCTGAGAGATGCAGCAGCCGTTCCTGCTGTTGAAAATACCCAAGAAGTACCAAAAATCACAGTTTCATGGTGAACACCCTGAAGCCATGGAAATGCCTTTTGGAAAGTACAATTTGATCCATTACCAAGGTGTAATCAGCAAAATCAAATGCTGCATTTTTACCTGAACCTGCCTGAGGAGTGCTCAGGTCATGTCACCATCACCAGGGTGTGTCTCCAGGGCCCCCATCCCTCCCCTGGAATCATCTGCATGCCTAGAAAAGCCTGATGAGCTGATTGACATGAGTACAAATTTGTGAAGTAAAATGAAGACAGTTCGATCTAGAGAGATGGCAACAGATTTTTATCTTTAACTAGACCTCAGTATTACTATTGGATTTTTATTTATTCTGTAGTTGGATTAGATTTTAATAAAGTAGCTACATGTGTCAGTACAGATGAGCAGAGACAAAACTGCTGAGTGGCCTAAAACATGGCAAAGTTGATTACACTCAGAAGTAATGAAGTCAGTTTTGATTTTAACAATCTTGGATTATTTTATCATAAATTTATGCCAAAAACCATTGGCTGAGCTGTGATGTATATTAACGCAAAGGTTCATAAATAAATAAATAAAAACCCAACAGGTGGATGTTGAGCCCCAGTAAATATTTCCTGGCACAGCCCTCTGTCATAGCTGTGTCTCCTTCCCAGTCCCAGGGGTGAGAGGCTGTGCCTAGGGTGAAGAGCTTGAGCTGGGTGAGGTGAATCCCACAGAGAAGCTTCCTTGGAGTCCTGGGCTTCCCTGATCTGCCAGAGGCAGCAGAGCAGGGGCAGAGAGCAGGGGTGTAGTAAAATGCAAAATGCTGGTATCAGTCAAGCACCTGATTTCGAAGTTTCAGGGTAGATTTGCTGTGAGCTTCAAGTTTGTGCTCCAGAGTTTGAGCTTCAGAGTGCTCTTTTCTATGTAGATGACACTAATTAACTAAATGAACTCTGTTCCTCACAGACAGGACTTGAAGATTCAAAGAAACCAGGAACTCAGAGGTCAGAAAAATCGTGTTTGTTTGCTTTTATTTAACTGTTCATACTCTTGAGACCGCGGGTAAGGGAGGGCTTTGTGCACACAGAAAGTGCACTGGAGGTGTGACAACATCTTGTCTACATCCCTTGTGTGCTCCATGTGCCACCTTGGTCCACAACAGACACCCCCAAAAATCCTGCCTTGGGTTGTCATTTCTCCACAGGCCAAACAGAGGCGTTGTGCCTTGATTCCAGGGGAGAATTCCCCGTGGAGCCCTTGTGCTTGTGTTGCCCACTCCGGGGTAGCCCTCTGCACACTGTGTGTAAATCACACATCTCTGCCTGGCCTCGCTAGTAAAATACTGGAGCTCTAGAAATAATGTGCATTGCTCTCATGAGAATATTTTTTATCAATTGGCCCATAAAATCCACCAAGGAATTATGTGAGTACCAATATATCTCTACCATCCTCCCACTGATGAGAGCGTTTATTTGGTGTAGACGAAATTGAATTTTAATTTGTTCTCTTTCACGCGGGCAGTTTTCTTCTCCGGGTGTAAATACAGTGCTTAAACAAACCAATGAGTCTTCTGGGATGTGGGTTATGTGCATCACTACTCTTCATGCCTTGGTGGCCCTGGCTGGTGGCAAACACAGCAGCCCAGCGTGGCTGTGGCCAGCCAGCTCTGTTTGAGCCTCCTGAGTGCCTCGTAGCCACTGCTGGAAACATTGGAAGGGACAGATTTCCCTGGGTGGCCGTGGCAGCCCTGAGCGCCCTCAGCAGCGTCTGTGCCCACGCTCCGGAGTTACACGCGCTGCAGGCGGTGGCTGTCTCTCTCTTTATGCACATCCTGAGATTTGCAGCAGGTTCTGGCACCTGAGGACATCTCCGTGCTGCCTTCACAGCTCTGGAGGTCCCCAAGCACTGGCGGTGACATCGGCCAGGCGGGGCCTGGGCTGCTCTGACAGCCCAGACGGTCACTGCTGTCCCCTCTCCACACTGACCACAGTGCCAACCCTGCCAGCAGTGCTTTGGGCTGGAGCAAACCCACAGGAGAAGAGCAGGATCGTGGGATCACAGGACTGTTTAGGTTGGAAAAGCCCTCCAAGATCATTGAGTCCAACTGTCACCTCAGCACCGCCCTGTTCACCACTGACCCATGTCAAGTGCCACATCCACAGGTTTTTTGAACAGTTCTAGAGATGGTGACTTTGCTGCTTCCCTGGGCAGCCTGTTCCAGAGCCTGACCATCCTTTCAGTGAAGAAATTTTCCCTAATATCCAACCAAAACCTCCCCATACAATCATTTGGCCCCTGTGGTTTTCTGCATCTCACGGAGGGTCTGGGGCTGTCAGAGGTCTTGGGGGGAAATGTGTGTGGTGGAGCCAGATGTGTCCATGGTGTCCAGTGGTGCGGCGGAGCAGCAGCAGGAGCTTGGGGGACTGATGGACACGGGATCCGTGGGACCTGATGGGCAGCTGGGTTGAAGGCAAAAAGGGACAGGGACACCCATGGAGCTGGTGATGGTTGTCTGCAGAAAAAGGGGTATTGCCCAGCCAGCCCCTGGTCCCCAGCTGCCCCTCAGACTCCAGCCTGGGGATCCAGCCTGAGAACCAGCTTATCCAAACACTGGTTTTCCTGGTGCACGTGTTTAAGCTGCGGTCCCGATGGCTCTGTAGATCAGGGCATTCACAGCTGCGCTGTAAATTGAGCACTCCCTGCTTTCCCTCACTGCGGGGAGAGCCCCAGGGCGATGGAAACAGCCCCGGCCACGCTCCTGGCCCTGGCTCTGGCAGCTCCGTGGTGAGACAGCGGGAAGGGGCCAGGCAGAGGTTAGGCCTAATGGCAGCGCGAGGACAGGATGATTTATCCCGAGGCACTGCTGGGCAGGGGGATATCTTTATCTCTGCCGAGCCCCACAGCTGGCTGATAGAGCACAGCTCGCTCTCCTTGATAAGCGTGTGGGCAGCATATATAATTCTTGCAGAGCTTTCCTGCTAACCTAAACAGAGATTCTGCAAACTTTATGTGCTCGGAAGATAAAAGGTAATGAGACTCCATACATTTCCTGGCTGAGCCCCTTTACCAACCTTTCAATTGCTTCCAAAATGCCCTCTCGTAACCTCTCCATTAGAAATAGATTGGCGGTCTTAATTCTCCTCTTATCACAGACAGCGCCCAGGGGAAAGAGTCATGTCCTTCCCCTGCTGCTCTCCGGGAGAGATTTGCTTCCCGATCCGGCTGTAACCCGGAGCAGGTCCTGTGCTGCCGGCTGTGCCACACAGATGGGGAGGCGGCAGGGATTTGTGGCAGTTCATATATCTGCACTGATGGAGAAGAATTAAAGGAACAGGAGAGCATTGAAAGCAGACGATTGTATTCCTGAGGTCGGGCTATTACATTTTATTTATCATTTAAAAATACCGTGTCTGCTGCCCTTTGAAACCTGCTGAAATCCGGCCCTGCTGGTGCTGTCCTGGATTTGCAGAAAAGAACAATTTCTGTTCTTCATTAAACAAAGATGCCATCCGCTCCATCAGATTTTGGGTTTGGTTTCAAGCAGCTCAAAGCTATTTTATGCTTCCTGATTTTTTAAAACCATGGCTGTTGCCCACTTTTCTTTGCTCCTGGCTCCCTGGTCAAGCCAGGGAACAGAATCACATTGCTTTAGCCTGGTCCTGTGCTGGCTCAGGAACCTAGGGGCAGTTCCCAGCCCCGAAGCAATGATCCTGTTTCTAGCGCTGAATTCTGTCATTCCTGTTCTGTTTCTGGAGGTAAATAAGCCAAGGTGAGGTAAATAAATTGGTACCTGTACTTTGTGCCCTGTAGTCTCTCTGGATCAGCCTGTGGCTGATCCCTGAGCTGGTCCTGGTCCCGGGATGCTCCCTGCCTGCTCTCCTGCCCCAGAGGCTCCAGGTACCCACACTCCACTCTGGGGCCACCTGTTGCTGGTGTAGGCTGGGACGTGTTTTGTCTAAATCTGACAGATAAACCTTCCAGGGCTCTAGTGAGGCTGATGCAAGGTGTGCTCCCTGTTTTCCCAGACTTCCAGGATGTGTTGGGAGAAGTGGGACATGCACCGCCCTGCTGGGGGAGGATGTGGAGAGCCCAGGGGATGTTTCCAGGCTGCTCTCTGCCGTCTGATGGGCTGGGGCAGTCCCTTGCACAGGCACAAAATGAGACTCCTGAAGTTTGGATGGCTGTGTCAGGCTGTGCAGCTCAAATGGCCCCAGAGCACCTGCCCAAGGCCAGTCTGACCCTTGCTGGGTTCTGCTTGCTCCAGGGACTGGCGAATGGGAGCTGCTGCTCCCGAGCATTGCGATGCAGCCAGCCAAGTGCCAGAGTATCACCAAATGAATATTGATTTTCTAGCAGGGTGTCTGAGCTGTAAGCAAGAGAACTGCTCTTTAGCCTGGCTGCGTGTGGTGAAGAAGAGAAAATCAGCAAAGTGTCCCTTGCAGACTCCAGTGTGCCTTGCTGACCCCGCACACCCTGGGTGCCAAAGGGAGTGTTACTCCCAGGGGCAGCAGCAGGCACTGGAATTGTTCTGTATAATGTGAGTTGAGCACTCTGGGGCCTGTGCAGGCAGAGGAGGCACAGGGAGCTTGCTTTTCTGGGGGTCTGTGCCCACAGGTGACAGTGTGAAAGTGTCTGGGGAGCTCCCAAGGCGCCTGAGGCAGGTGTGTTGCAGGAAGGGGGCTCGTGCCAAAGAATCGCAGAATGGTTTGGGTTGGAAGGGACTTAAAAGACCATCTCATTCCAACCCCCTGCCACACGTAGAGACACCTTCCACTGGACCAGGTTGCTCCAAGCTCTGTCCAGCCTGGCCTTGGCCACTTCCAGGGATGCCCAAGCCCCTGCCTGTGGGGTTTTGGTAGCTGGTGCTGCTCAGAGGTTTGTGCAGCGAGTTGCACTCTCTGAGGAGCAGCTGGAGTTGTGTAACTGCTGCCATCAGGATGGTGCCTGTTGCTATAACTACAGTGCTCAGGATCCTGCCTGGCCAGCAGCACTCCCAGAGTGGAGGGAGCAGGAGGGCTTGTTTGATTTCATGTTTATGCTATCAGTTATGGTGGAATTGCATCCTGAAAACAAATTCTGACAGATTTGTATCTGTGCTTCAGAGATCCCAGGAGGAGATTGGATCTCCAGTGTTTGGTTGGCAGAGCTGGGGGTGTTCCACAGCCACTGTGTCACAGTGTTGGCAGCTCTGGCCCTGGTACAGTGCCTCCCTGAGCTGCAGGGCTGCCCTCCAGCAACAGGCAGGTTCATCCCGCAGGAGGGGTGTATGTCTGGGTCAGGGCACTGGAGCAATGCTCCCCCAGCACCTTGGGAACTGTTTGTGTTGCAGAAAACGCTGCCTCAGTTTCCCTCCCTCTCTCCAATAATCTCACACCTGCCCACGGCACAAACACAGCTCCTCCCCCCATCTGTTAGGGAAACGTGGCAAGGGCAGACCTGACCGGTGCAGACAGTCCTGTCCTTGCTCCTGCATCCCCAACTGCCCCCAAACATCCTGGAGAGCCCTGCCTGTCCCTGCCATGGCTGCTCCTGCTCAGGAACCTCGGCAGTGGGTCAGAGTCCCCTTCCCTCAGGCTGGAGGGGTTTCCCTGAAAGCCACGCTCCCAGCGCAGTCTGATCATGATGCTCTGCCCCCAGCTGGCATCTTAACCTGCTCTGATCCCTCAATCCCAGGCATCGTCCAAGGGGTGTTTTCCAGCAGAAAGAGCCTTGTGGCAGAAGGAAAAAGTCAGTTCTGCCTTTGCAAGTGCTCCATCAGAAGCGATGGCCAAAATCCACCAGCACTTCTTCCCACTCATTCTCGAAGCTGCAGCATCTGGGGTGACGAGGGAGGCAGCAGGCAAAGCCCCCCCAGAGTTTATCCTTTGCTTTATTCCCATCTGCCCCAGGGCATCAGTCGGCTGTGAGGGAGGTCAGAGGGCATGAAACCCTCGGCAGAATGCAGCCAGGCCGGGTCAGGGTGGTTTGGAACAAGGTTTATCTGCTGCCATCAGCTCCTCCTGTGCTGCAGCAGGACGAGGTGGCCGCTCCGCAGGGCCAGTGGTTTGCAGCTGCGCTTCATTTGAGGCACTGGGGGTTTCCTGGGATAAGTGAAGCCTCCCAGCAGACTGTCTCTGTAGCTCGAGGAGATGTGTGTGCATCCTCTGCTGCCTTGCAGTGAAGATCTCAGGCGGGTAATGACTTTGCTTGGCTAATTTAGCCCCTGCCCAGCTCTGACTAATTACAAAGCCCTTTTAGCTTTATTCTTGTGTAACCCTTTAAGTGTTTCCTTTGGAAAAGGCGTTGCTTGTGCTAAATGCAGAGCCTGTGAGCTTCTCAGAGCCTTTTTTTCCAGGATAGCATCAAATGCAGGCTGCCAAGAAACCAGGCTGCAACACGTGTGGAAGTGCTGCTGAGCCAGCTCGGGAGTGCCCGGGGCAGGGATGGGGCCAACAGCAGCCAGCAACTTAATTTTCTTCCTCTCCTTTATAGGGAGGGAGGGAGGGAGGGAGGAGGAGGAAAGCCGCGTTGGACATCTTCTGACTGCACTTTGAGCCGAGTAATAAAACCGTACCGAGGGATTGATTTTTGGTGCCTCGAGGCGCCTCTTGCAGGAGAGGTGTGGGATGTAAATTTTTCTGTTGGGTCAGGCTTTGCAGCCAGGCGAGAAGGGAGTGTGGGGCTGCTGCCCTGGCCCCTGCTCCGGCCCTGCTCCCGCATCTGCGGGGTGATGCTGTGCCCAGGGCAGTTGTTTGTCACCGACTGGCTGGGAGTCACCGGCAGCCTGAGAGGCTCCTTCTCCCCCAGCTGTGCTCTCGTAGGGCTGCTCCATGTGCAGAGGTGGGTGTTGTAGAGGTGCACCCTGCATTTGGCCCTGTTTGATGAGCTGGAGGGCATTTACATTCATTTTAAAAATGAGATGGAGCAGGAAAGGGTCTCCCTGGGGGATACTCCCTGGAGGGAGCAGATCCCGGCTGTGGCTCCCCAAACCCAGCAGCCCCAGCAACAGAGGCTGGTGCTGCCTCTTTCCCCAGCACCCGGGCACGGGCTGGAGCAGCTCATGCCCACATCTGTCCTGATTTGGCAGGCTGGGGAGGCAAAGGCTGGGCAGGGAGGGGAGCTGGCAGTGCCCTCCTGCTGGGCACCTCCGGGCTGGGATCTGTGCACAGCCTGGGAAGTACATGGGCAATGATGGTGTTAAAATAAATACAAATTGTGAGGCGTGGGCAAAGGTGATTTGTGGCAATAAGCAGCTACCAGAGCTATGAAATGGTCTGACAATGGCTTGGTGTAATAAGCTGCGAGGGGAAGATGCAGGGGGAACACGTGGCAGAGTTATTCAGGGATCAGCAACCCCTTCAAAATTCATTAACAGCAAAGATTCAGTCTTGATGTTTTAATTACCTGCTAGACACGATGCCCTGGACAACCAGTGGCTTATTTTCTCTCCTGGGCTCTGGAACAGGAATGATTCTCTCTCTCCCAGCTTAAGAAGGGATGGAGCACTGTTGGAAAAAGCCAGCCTGCAGGCTGGGGAGATGGGGAAGGACCCGGGTGTGTTCCCAGCATCACAGGGTAACTTCTCCTGCAGCCCCACGGAACATGTGGCCCCCACCACGCTCACAGGACAGGGAGGTGTGCGTGGCACGGCCGTGACACAGAGATGTGGTTGTGAATGTAAAAGAGTTATTTAGCAAACCACCAGAACCGGAGGCTAAGTGATGGTAAATGGAGCAGCTGTTGGCGTCTATTTTCCTCCAGCAGCTTATCAGAGATCATCTCTTCAATCAAAGGCACTTAAAAAATCTTTGACAATCAATTCATATTCTCCTCTGTGCCGGGGAGAGAAGAAATACTAATAAAAGACCTCCCATGATTGCCTCTGTAATTTCCTTTGTACAAGATAAGTTTAGGTCCCAGTTCATAAAGTACAACACGTAGGACATTAAGTTGTTGTTTTATTCAGAAAAATGCTGCCAGGCCCTAAAGAATTCAATTTTGTGATTCATAAAACCTTTATTCCACATCTCTATGTCACGCTCGTTGAATACATAATCCCAGACAGACTTGATTGGTAAAAAGATAGTCCTATTTTTAGCTCGGAAAAACATCTATACAACAGCAAGGAAAACTTTCTTAGCAGAGCAAGGAAAAATATCAGATCCTGAAACATTAGGTAACAACAAAACACTCATTAAAACTGATGGCTTTATAGAAGCTACCTGCACCCGGGGAAAAGCCCGTTCATAAATACTTGAATGGCGCTTTGTTGTGTCGTTGTCCCTTGTTATTCGTGTCCTTGAAGTGTCTCCTGCAGGAAACAAGGTTGGGATCCCGTGGAGGTGAGCGAGACTGGTGCTCCCAGCGCCAGGGGAGGAGCTGGCTGGGACGCGGGAGGGGAGGAGCTGCTCTGCTGCTCGCCTGGGACAGCCGGGCAGCGCTTCTGCCCGAGGGGTGCGGGGGGCACGGCCCGAGGGGTTTCAGGGTTAAGATGTGACTGTGCTGCTGTGCTCGTTTTAACCTTTGTACCCCACTGAAGCGGGTTTGCAGACTTTGTGCTGCTCGGGGATCTGAGCTTTCCTCTTGAAGAATGGACTGGGCTCTGTAGTTTTATTGCCTTTTCCTTTTGGTTAAGGTCTGGACACGAGGCTGGCTGCCCCAGAGAGCTGGAATTGGGATGCTTGGGATGCTTCAGAAAGCAGCTCCACTCCACTGGAGCAACAAGCCTAATAGGAAAATGCAAATTCACCAGAGAGCAGGTATCAGGTGGAGATATTCTCCCAGTCCAGGTGTTTGTGCTTAGGATACAGGTGTTTGGATGTGCCAGCTTGGATTTTGCTCTTTCTCCTAATTGTAAGTAATGGGAAAGCAGATGTTTAGGGCCATATTCAACAAGGCCCTGAGGTATCTAACGACCACCAAAGGGTTGTGCGAGCCCCAAACACACATATTCAACTCCCTTCCTCCAAAACCTCAAATCCCAAAATGTTGGGGTTTTTTTTACATGATGCTCTTTTATCAGTTAGAGATCAAATGGATGAGCAGATGGCAAAACTGCACCTGCAACACCTCTGCTTCAGCCTCCCCTGGACCCAGCTCCCAAACCTCCCCAGCTCCTCCTGGCAGATTTGGGGGTTTACTTTGTGATTTGAATTTTTCAACTGGGCAGCTTTGGGCAGACAGGTACAAAGGTTCCCAGCACTCCCACCCTGACCACGACCCCCCCGTAAATCCCCAGGATCCTTGTGCACCCACTTCTGCCTCGCTCTCTGCCAGTCCCGCTGGGAACAGAGCTGTTTGTGTCTCCTGATTGATGGCAGGCATAAAACGCTCCTGCTGAGACGAGCGTGGTTTATTGCTCCGTAATTCATCCCCGGGGGGAGGTGGCTGCCCTGCGCCCCGGCCCTGCTACCCGGCTGTGCTGATGAATGGCTCCAAGGCCACCGTGTACCCCGCGGTCCCCAACTGTGCCCGGCCGTCCCCAGCTGTGCCCGGCCGTCCCCAGCTCTGCCCCACGGTCCCCAGCGGTGCCCCGCGGTCCCCAACTGTGCCCGGCCGTCCCCAGCTGTGCCCGGCCGTCCCCAGCTCTGCCCCACGGTCCCCAGCGGTGCCCCGCGGTCCCCAACTGTGCCCGGCCGTCCCCAGCTGTGCCCGGCCGTCCCCAGCTCTGCCCCACGGTCCCCAGCGGTGCCCCGCGGTCCCCAACTGTGCCCGGCCGTCCCCAGCTGTGCCCGGCCGTCCCCAGCTCTGCCCCACGGTCCCCAGCGGTGCCCCGCGGTCCCCAACTGTGCCCGGCCGTCCCCAGCTGTGCCCGGCCGTCCCCAGCTCTGCCCCACGGTCCCCAGCGGTGCCCCGCGGTCCCCAACTGTGCCCCGCGGTCCCCAGCTGTGCCCCGCGGGGGGGCGGCGCTGGCGGCGGGGGGAGAAACCCCAGGGACTGCTGGAAGGGTTTGGTTCAGGCTGCTCAGGCTGGAGCTCTGCCCTGCACGGTGCCGAGGTGTGTATACATGCGTTTTTATGTATTATGTATGCACATACATCTGAAGACCCTCTCCTCAGGCTGGGGGGTCCAAAATCTCCCATGAGCTGGAAGTTAGCCGTGCAGGGAGCAGCAGCCTGTGGGCATCTGCAGCTGTCTCAGGGCAACAGGTAGCAGAGCCAGCGTGGTGCAGGAGCATCCCATCGCCTCACGCCTGACCTTTATCTGCCCGAGGAAGGAGAGTGATAACTCACCGGCAGCGCTGCCACCACCGGCTTAATTGGTCTCATCTCACGAGTGAAGATAAAGGTCGCCTCGTAGCTGAGTTCAGCCAATGTGTTCTCCATATGGACAAGAAATGTTGCTTTTGTGTTAGCCATGTGCTGAAGCGGGGCTTATTTTTTTTTTTTTTCCGCGGGGTTTTAAACTTCGATGTAGCTAAGCACCAGTCATTAAAAGTAGCTCCAGCTATGAGAAGAACTTACGGTATTTACGGGCAGTTAAAAGAAATCGCTGCTTCCCATTTAATGCTCCAGTTCAGCAAATCACTTAAGTGCGCGGTTAAATTGCAGCGTGTGATGAATCCTCCCCGCACTGGCCATGTGTGCACCTTCCCGTGCTCTCCGAGGGACTTAAGTGTGCTCTTAAGAGGCGAAAAGCGATATTTATGGGCTTTGCTCAGGGCTGGGCTGAATCGAGGCCATTTTATTAGGAGAAAACGTAGCGATATTACATCAAAGCTCATGTTATTTATAAAGAGCTGCAGTCCTCTTCTGATGACAAGACAATCGCGGGAAGTGATCAAAGAAGGTCTGAAAGCTACGGCGAAGGCATTGTTTGTGGCACACGGCAGAGGACTCCTCACCCGCTCTGCTTATCTGCTGCTGCTGCTCCCGAGCCAATATTGACACGGGCTCCCAAACACCGGCTGAAGGGCACCGCGTGTTTAAGTAGTGGTATTTAACATAACAAACACGCTAATCATTGTATCAACACTCCCGGCTGGGAGATCTTGCATATCTGAGGAGGGTTTCAGCCCCCTGGAGCTGGCTTTGTCGCAGTGAAGGGGATGGCCGGGGCAGGGGGAGCATCCTCTCCTGACCGGGCTCTTGCAGAGCGAGGAGAGGTGGGGAGCAGAGATGCCCAGCAGGTCTTCATCCTCCACCACGCTTCTCCAGCAAGCCCTGGATGAGCAGCAGCAGGGGCATGGAGTGGGACACAGATTTTGGACTCCTGGCGCTGAGCACCGTGTCCCTGCCCTCTGAGGGGCATCTCTCCTCCGAGCTGCCACCAGCAGCAGGGGACTGGAGGGTCGCGGGATGCTCGTGCCCAGTGCAAGCGGCTGTGGGACATCTCCCAGATCCCGCTGCTGCTGGGCACAGCTGAAACCTGGACTAAAAAGCTGAAGTCTGAATTCTAAAGCCAGTCCTGGAGCAAGGAGGCAGGGGCAGGGTGAGGCATGGCATTGACGTGGAGAGGTGGGGTCCCTGGAGCCCAGCCTGGCAGGGACATTGCCTGGGGAGCCCCAGCTGCATGGGCCTGCTGGGACAGTGGGTGGGAAGGGGTGGGAGAAGGCAGGGAAGGAAGCCAGCACGTCTCTGTGCTGAGGAGTTCCCCTTCCATGACCCAGTGTGTAGGTCTGGGGATAGCAAAGCACATTTGTGAAGGCTGTGTTGTGAGCCTACCTGCTCTGACTTCCTCAATCCTTTGCAGCAGGGTTGAAAAAAAAGAGGAGCATTTCCTTTTTTTGGATTTTTCCCTCCTTCTTTCAAATTTTTTTCCTCTTCTTGGAGTGCTGGCTTTCCTCAGAATATAAATGCCTGAATAATCTCAGCTGATCTTTCTTCACTCTCCTCTTGGGACTGAGGTGTGGAAGCTAAAATTCCTCCCCCTTCTTCCTGGAGACACAGTTTATCCGAAGAAATCCTGTTGTTCTCTGCAGAAATGCTGTCCAGAGGAGCTCAGCACTGGTGCCCAGAGCGGGTGCCAGCCCTGGCCAGCCCGGGGAGGTGGGAGCAGGGCAGCATCCTGCAGGGATGGCCCCGGAGCCAGCCTGGGCTTCATGGGGGTTGAGGTGAAATTCAATTGCTTCCTTTGCAGATGGCAGCAAGGCTGTGACCCAAGGGCTCGGGAACATCTCCGGTTCCTGAATTTGCTTCCCTTCGACCGCTCAATGCCAAAAAAAAAAAAAAAAAAA
>VWZW01002639.1:1707105-1726948 GCA_013397115.1 Edolisoma coerulescens
ATAATAAAAAGAAAGAAGTAGCAAGATCCCAAGATGTTTTGGTCTCACAGCACTGGGAGCTCAGAACCATTTGTGTGGGAGATGGTGAGGGCAGCCCTGCTCCAAAACAGGGGTGGTGGGGCAGAGGCACTTTGGGCTGCCTGGGAGGGGAAGCCTGCATCCAGGACTACTCCTCCTTCAGGTATCTGTGAAGGCTTTGAGCCCTTGAAATCCGTTATTAAAAACTCTCTTTGACTTCAGCAGGAGCAGGATTTCATCTTTAGCCCGAGTTTTGAGCGGAGAAGGGATTTCAGCTTGGGGAAGCTGGGCTGGATTAATCTTTTGTGTATAGGCTTCAAACATCTTTCACATTCACTTTAGCTTTACCTGTGTTGAACCAGGAAATAAATAATGGATATGGGAAGTAGGGTAATGCATTGTGGCACTGAAACCCTGGAGATGGCTGAATAATAAATAAAAGCCTTTTATCAGTGGCTTATGTCCTCGCTGGCTGAGTATCAAGCTGGGCAGCGAGAAGAGCAGTGCAAGGGTGAAGGGAGAGGAGAGGAAAAGGCAGCAGGAGCACAGCAGCTCTGGGGGAAAGCCCCTGGGATAAACCAAGAGCAGCAGCAGGCTGCCAGTGCACTGGTGAGGATGGGGTTTTGTGCCACAAAGCAGTGTCTCCCTCTCAGAGGGCTGTGACTGTTTACAGGCTGTGCTGAGAAAGGATTTGGGGAGTTTTGCTCATCACCTGGCTGGGAGGTCCCACCGAGCCCTGCCAGGGGAACATCCCCTCCAAAATTTAGAGGAGAATTCAGTTCAGAGGGACTAGTTTAGAGAAAAGTGTTAACTCCTGACCTCCATCCAGCTTGGAGGCACGAATTGCAGGAAATGCTGGGAGGGACCATGGGGAGGGGGGAGCCTGAGTCTGAGCTGAACCCCAGGAGGAGAATGTGATATAAGTACCCCAGACCAAGACCCTTTCCCAGGGAAGCAGAACCCTGCCTGTGGTCCTAGACCATGCTGGTGGGAGCTGTGTATGTATCCCCAGAGCCACTCAGCTGCTTCACACATAGGATGCCTTGGAGCTGAAACGAGGCATTGGCAGCTACCGGCGTGGGTTGCTTTTCTCTGCACATCTGTCTCCATACCCTGTAACTGTGTTGCTCCTATTTGCAGCAAAAATCCTCTGTTTTCTACTTAATGTCTGTCTCCTCCGAGGAGTGATCCCAGGGGGCCTGGCAGGTTTCTGGGGCCTCTTGCCCATGTGTATGCTCCTGGAGGGTTTGGGACATCTGAGAGAGGGAGCAGATGGGGACTCACCCCACAGCACTGCTCAGGGAAGGAGGCACAGGAGGATGAAACCACTTCCCTACGGAGAGAAACACATGGAGGAGTTTGTCTCCGTGAGACCTGCTGAATCCCAGATAATTCCTGCAAGCCTCCATGGCCGCTGGAGTTAATCGATGCCATTTGTTTGCCTTTGGGGCAGAGGGTATCGATCCCTTTGTCTCCCTCCCTCCTTGTGTGATGCCAGGTGTCTGAAACATGTCCAAGTTGTGCCGGTGCCAGGCCGAGTGGCAGCTGAATTATCACCTGGGTCAGCTGGTTGCTGTTGGAAATGCACAATAAGCTCCCAGCCATGAAAGAGAAAAAAGAAAAAGCCAAACAAAACCCCCAGCAGCTGCAAGCCCTCTGTGCTGGCTGGAGAAAAGCGTGGCCAGAACAATGCTCTGACCCAAGTGCTGGGACTGCTGGAGAGGATGTCCCCATTCGTTTGGGGCAGGGAGCCCCTCCACGAGGGCTGCTCACAGGGCCTGGCTCCATGTGGGTGCTGCACCCTGGGAGGTGGCAGTGGCTCCCCAGCTGCCCCAGGGATGGCTTTCCCTGCTCGGCGAGCGGCGGTGGCTGCGGCACAGCTCTCCTCCTCCTCCCCCTCCTCCTCCTCCTTGTCCTCCTCCTCCTCCCTGCAGCTCTGCTCTCATCCATAAACAGCCTAATGCAATTCCCTCCAGCCTGGCTCTGCAACAGGTACCAGCTCTAATGAGGATAACTCGAGGGGCTGTGTGCTGGCTTGTGAGCCGACTGAGCCTTCTCATTGCTGGGCTACTGGGAGGTGTCCCTGCCCATGGCACAGGGTTGGAACTGGAGGCCTTTTAAGGTCCCTTCCAATACAAACCATTCTGTGATTCTATGGTTCTGCTGGCTCCCAGCATGACAGCTTCCCTGGCAAGGTTTGTGCAGGTGAAGGGGTCCATGGGCCATCTTGCTGCCAGTGCAACTCCACCCTGTCCAGCCAGGAAGGGGAGCAGGATGAGGCCATGGGTGCTGGCTCCGTTTGTGTGGGTGCCTGTCTGTGATGTGTGTGGACAGCCATGTACATCAGTATATCTCCCCATGTATGTGCTCTATACTGTGTGTGCTGAGGGCACGGAGCAGCAGCAGCCTCCCCTTTTGGGCTGTTGGACCCAGCAAGGTGAATTTTCCTCTGACAGTCAGGACTTTGCCAAGCACTTAAAACTGTACAGTGGGTGCTAGAAATGATCTAAGATTGGGATTCTGAAAAAAACAATTATTGCTGCTTCATTCTTTCATGCTGTGGTCATTGAGGCTCCACACAGACCAGGCTTTTTGGGGCAATTTGGAGAAGCAGAAGGGAACTCTACACAAGATAGCTACAGTCACAAAACTGCTGGAGATGGAGGTTTGGTGCAAGGTGATTAGCATTAATCAATCAAACAGTGTTGCCAGTGCTTTTTCAATGCTAGCAGAGCTGGTAAGAGCCATGTCTGGTGGTTTCTCTGGTGCCAACCAAGCCTGAGCAACCAGAACGGCTCAGCCCATATTAACTGCAGCTGGAATCTCCCTCCTGTTTGAGCACAGGGATGATCTGGCAGCATCCCAAAGCACCCAGCCTTTGGATGCTGGCACCTCTCAAACTGGCTAAAGCACCCACAGAGTGCTCAGAAATCTATCCCTTGAACAGCCCAGGTTCAGTGGGAGTTGCCTGGGCAGCTCCGGGAGCACAAACGAGCACTGAAGTAGCGAAGCGTGTTATTCCAGCAGAGCAGAAACTGTCAGGAGTGCCCCTGCTAGGGCTGCAGAGGCAGGTTTAATGCCTCTTTTGATACACAGCAGAAGCATTAATAGGAAGCAAGGAGCATTTATCAAACACCTGAAGCTTTCACCTCTGTGCGGCTGATGGGAGCCAGCTGCACATGTTTATATGTGTGCCCTTGCCTGGGAGCAAAGAGGGGTTTCTTCTGCAAGGAAATGGTGTCAAAGCTGCAAGTGAGCGTGTTTGGGCTGGGGCTGCTGGGCCCACTGATCTGTGATCTGTGTCCCTTGGGCTGGGCAGTGTGCTGGGACATTACAGCGAGTCAGTGCTGGACTGTGAATAAATGGCCAAAGAAAGCTCAGCACAGGCTGGCTCTGGAGCCCCACTGGGCAGAGAGCAGCTCTGCTCAGGTGTTACACCAGGCTGACTCCATCACCCTAGGCAGCAAGGGGAAATCCCAAACCACGGAGGAATTTTCACTGCAGCAGCTGGAATGCTTGCACTCACATTCCTTGATCACTCCTTTTCATTCTCCTGTGGGAAATAGTAGAAAACTCCTTCCTCCTGTGCCATGTGCCACTGGGGAGCTCCCAATTTCCCTGTGCAGCTGGGAACGTCTCTTAGCAGTGCCAGGCATCTCACCCCCACAGTGTGGCCCTCGGGTGCCCGTGCTGTGGGAGACGGGAGCTGCAGGACCCTGGGGAGCTGCAGGGCTCTTGGAAGAAGCATCTTGCAGATGTCATGATACCAGCCTGATCTGCACTGCCAGCTGTCGTGTCCCCAGGCACCTTCCCTGTAAGAGGATGTGGGGGGACAAGTGCCACAGGAACAGCAGCACCCACAAGTGCTGGGGATGGTCACAACGTTTGTGTTCTTGCTGCTCAGCCAAGCGTTGAGTTCCACAGCTGCTCTCTAGATGCGATTTAAAATCCTGTGCACACGTTATTGCCATTCACCAAAAGGTATTTTGACAGGGCTCTGTGATACACTAATTAGAAACAGTCACTTAAAATCCACATCTGAAATGCGTTGTGGAATTGAGGTTCAAGGAGTGCAGGTTTGCTATAGACACCAGATTCCTAAAGAACAATTTCCCACACCTAAATAATGATGTTTTCCATCATGTTACATCCATTAGCTATAACTTGGCAGTTGCATCCATCATAATATGGTATTTCGGGGAAATAAATGAGTGTATTTTTCTCTGTGAGAACCAAGGCAAAAATATCTCGCTGCTGAAATATCGAGCAGGTTTATACAGTGAGACCAAGTGCAGATTCCTGCTCTAATACATTGATTCAGCCATTAACATACAGCATGGACTAGTCTGCTTTCTCCTACTCCTGCAACTTCAAAACTAACATTTTCGTAGTTACTTCTTAGTAAGGTTGCTTTTAAACCATGCAATCAGCTTTCCAGCAATGTTATTAAACAATATCATGACTCTGCCAGAACCAGCCTGTATTTGTGGCTGTTCCCAATAGCTGAAGCGCTTTTTAGTCTCGTTGTCTTGGGAGGGTGTTGGCTTCCCCATTGCTTTTTAAAAGCATTTCAATTGAATTTTCCAAGTTCTTTCCCACCATACGTATGTGCCAGCAGGTCCCTGATTTTCTATTTCCAGAATGGGGACTCGGGTAGTGCATTTCAGGAAGAAGAGTGACACAGTTCCACACACATATGCTTTCCCTGTTTTCCCCGTGCTGTTGATGGGAAGAGCATTGACATTCCCGTCGTACTCCGTCAGCGTCACTTCTGCTTTGCGTCGGAGCGGGACGTGCTGCTCCGGTGGGATGAGCCAAGGAGGAGGAGCAGAGGAGTGTTTTGCTGTGCCCTGAGCAGCACCCCTCACGTGTGCTGCCCGGGTGTCCCCGGGTGCCTGTCCTCTCGCATTTTTCCAGCTGTAAACTGGGAATGAAGGCATTAACGAGCAGCCGGCCCTGCTGGCAGCACAGGGAGCGCCAGGTAAAGGCTGCACCTTGCCGGGCTGAGGGCCTTCCCCAGCACCACCTCCGAGGCCGGTGGGATTTGAAGCGGATTTACCACCCCTTGGAAGAAGGAGAGGACCCATCTGGGCTTGATTTAAAACTGGCCCAGGCTGTAGCTTAACTGCATCCATGAGACTGCATCCACGAGACTGCATCCACATTCCTGATGTGAAACTACTCCACATCTGGGAGGAGGAAGAGGAGGAAGCAGCGGCTGCCAGATGGGCACTGCCTGTCCCCCACAAGCCCCTGTCCCTTTGAGGGATGGTGCATCACCTGCTGGGGGGCAACTGAGTTGTGGGTGAGGTGGACAACACTGAATGGGAATGAGCAATCAAATATACCACTCTTTCCATGCTCCAGCCCCAGAATCTGCCAGCTGGGAATCCTTTCCCTGAACAACAGTGGTGAAAAAATGCATTGGGGATGGGGGATTGTAGTGGGGTGTCACTCCATCTTGCTCTGGGACTGACACCCAGGCAATGTTGTATGGAAACAAGTGTATTGAGGGATGGAGAACGCTGGGATGATTGATAAACAAACCACACACAAACAGCACAGACTTTGGAAAATGTGCCAGTTAAAGATTTCCAGTGATATAATCACAGGATATTTAAAAAGCTTGATTCTCAGCGAGCCTAATCAAAGGGCAGCTCCTGAACCTCAGCTACAAAGCAAGACCACATGCTGGAACAACACGAGCACTAATCTCAGGCTTTAATAGACTACAAGAGCTAAAAAATGCTCCTGGGACGACGGCAGCAGACACCTCTTGGAGCAAGCGAGCAGCAGAGAGAAACAGGCTCTGGAATCAGCACCTTCCTCTCTTCCACCGGGTGCTGATACAGGAGATGGGGAAACACCAACGGGATCTTCTGCTTCCAACAGTGCAGCCCCCATTGATTTCTAAAGCAATAAAATCAGCCTTTAGTCAAGCACTGCAAAGTTGCACAAAGCATATTTGATGGATTACACCTATCAAAACTTTTAGCGAGAGGAACAGTTACAATTAACAGGCTGCGAACAGGATCTTCTCTGCAATTTTTTCCTTGACATCATCAGTAATTACCTGCACTAAACGTGCTGCTGCTGCTTGGCGGGGGCTTGTCAATCAAGAGGCAGCTCAGACCCAGAACATCATAAATTTGCTGTCATAAACTTTGCTGCCAGATTGAGGGAGAAGCACTGACAGAAGGGTATGAAGCGTCTGCAGGGCTTCGCATCCCTCCCCGTGCCCTTGTGGTTGAGGATGAGGAGGGAAATTACTCCAGGGCTGTGCCACACACACCAGCTGAAAATGCCAGTACTTCCAGCTCTCCAGAAGAGCCATCCCACAATTACCTTATGTGAGCCTGGCAGTTCCCTCCGCTGGAGAGATACAAGGTTATTAAGCAAATATGATTAATGAATAAAAGAACCTCTGGCATGCTGGAACGAGGCTCTGAGGCCTGTTGGGCTCCAGGAGGATTCATCGGCTTGTGCTTTGGGAACTGCGTCAGATTTCTGCAGTAATATGATTAACACGCTGTGTAATGGGCTAAATCCTTCCCAAGCGTCCCTCCAGTTAAGCCTCTGTGTGGACACCTGGGATGAATTTGGCCCTTTTACAGTGGATGCACTTGACAGAGCTGGAAGAAAGGAGGGTACTGGGTTACTACTACAGCTGGGAAGGGGGATGGCAAAAAGGATGGAGGGGAGGGATGGGTCTGGAAGAGATCCAGACCAGCCCCTGCCCTCAGCACCCTCCCGAAGCACAGGAGGGCTGTGGGCTGGAGCAGACGTGTGTGGAGCCCGTGTGCCTGCTCTGCCGTGCCTGCCATCCCCACGGACAGCTGCCACTCCGTGGCACCTTCCAGCCAAAGCCGTGGGACTTGGCCACGCTCTCGTCTGCCACGTGGAGCTGCCGTCCCCAGCTCCAGAAAACGCGGAGCTGCCAGACCTCACCGGCTGGAGGAACGGGAAGGATGGGGAGCGCTGCCTTCCTTATCTGCAGGGCCAGATTGCGAGCAGCTGTGGGCAGATAAAGAGCGATGGAGATCGGCTGGAGGAAGGCGTTTGCTTCCCCTGCAAAGCAAACTTGCTCTCCCTTTTCCCAGCGCGCTCTGGCAGCAGCCAGGCTGCCTTCTGGGCAGGGAATCTTCTCTGCCGCAGGGGTAAGAGCAGGAGGGTGCATGATGTAAGAGCAGGAACTCGAGTGACTGATTTCAGTTTATTTGCACAGTACTGCTTTGTCTCGCCCTGTCGGGGCGGCTGCTGCTTCCTATCTCCCCCAGCCCGGGGTGGGTGTCCCCCAGCACACTTGCCAGGCTTGGCCACAGGTTTTGCTCCAGTACTGGAATGCTCTTTTATAGGTAGGCTCTGTCCTGCTCTCATGTCCTGTACTGCATTAATTGCAATATGATATTTCTTACTCATTCCAATGTACCTTCCATTTTGGGTAAATTCCATGTTTTTGTGCTGTTTTAATAATTTCCAGCAAGGACCTTTGTTTTCCAGCCTTGGACAGTTTCATCTGTGTGTTCACTGTGGTCCCTTACAGTTCACTGTAGTCTCATAATTCCTGAGCAAGGAACCGAGTCTTTAAAGGAACTGCCTAGAAAGGGATTAATCGCAACCAGACCTCGTTAAAATCCCGTTGCCACACCAATTCCCCACACTTACAGAACCTGACCACAGTGTGAAAATTGATATTTATGCTGAGGAGTGTCAATGCACTGTCTGTGCACTGTTCCCTGATTTACTGTCCCCTGGGGTTTGAGCTCTGGGGATGCCAGTGAGATGTGCTGCTCCATTTCCAAGCCCCCAGAAATTAAGTAACTGCCCACCTGGGCCCTTCAGCACCAAATGTGATCAGCACATTAATGCTGCTGGATTCTGTGGATGATCAGCTTCCAGCTTTATTGCCTGATTTCTTGCAGCCTGGTTCCTGCAACTTGTTGAGCTGGATGAAAACAGTAGCAGAACAGCCAGATTTTGCGATACGGATTGAAAATCTGCTTTAAATTCATTTCTCTCAGCCTGTGGTCTCCCTCCGTCTTGCTGGATAATGGGGGACAGCCTTGGCACATTGGTGGCAGATTTCCAAGGAGACCCAAATCACTGGGGAAAGTTCTTCCAGAGGGGACATGACCCTCCAGGATTCCTGTGGACCTCTCTTTTCCCTGAGCAGCACATCCCATGGCTGGCTGAAGAGAGCTCCTTCCCCAAGGTCTGCGATGGGTTTCAGAGTTTGTTGAAACTGATAAAAAACTCTCTTAGCTACCAGGATTATGACACAACAAAATAGAAATTTTTGTGATTTTCTCTACAGTGGAAAAACTCTGCAAAATAAGTGTCTGTTGGCTTTGAAAGTCCCTTGCTCCAATTCTCTTACCAGATGGCTGACGGCTCACAGGGATGTGCCTGGTCTGTGTTTGCAACCCTTTAGCTCCCGTGGAGACGTGGCTGTTTTGTCAGGAAAGAGCAAGGTCAGCCTGAGATGGTGGCTGTGGCCTCTGGCGCTTTTTGGGTTGCAGAAAGAGAGAGTGGGAGCCCCACATAGCACACCTGGCAGGGCACAGCCTGCCCAGCCCCAGGAGATACCCAAGGCACTGCTGTGGCTGTTACACCATGCAGTTTTCCCATGGGATGCTGCTGTGGCCTGGAAGAGCATCTTCCCAAAAAAGGATGCCAAGGCACATGCACTGGAGCAGGGGCAATGGGTGCTGAGAGTTCTAATGGTCCTGGTGTGACCAATAATGGATCTGTTAACATAGTGTCTGCAACTAGGAAAGACAGGCTTATTCCTGTACCTCCCAGGAGACAGGCTGAAGCTATTATAAAATTATTAATCTATTATTATACACAGGTATTAAGGCTGAATGAAGAAGTCAAGTGATAGGAGGGCATACAAAAGAGAAACCTGAGGTGTGCAGCAGAAGTCAGGGAAAGAGATGGTGAGGCATTTGTTGTGGGAAGGGGCTGGTGGGTCTGTGGGACCAACCAGAGCTAGAGGAGATAAACCATAAGTCATCTCTGAGCTCCTGACAAGGTGTGTAAACCATTTTCTTCTGCCATATGGCTGATTTGTGAGGATTGCTGCAGGGAGCTGAGCCAAAGAGCCCTTGTGCTGAGGACATCCTACTCACCAGATCACTGACTGCTGTTGTGTTCTGCAGTGTGAGCAGGGACCAGCCAAGCTCCAAAACCTAGGGAAAAGCCCACCTGGGATTGCATTTGTTGTGGGCCTCTGCAAGAATTATGTCATAGTGTGCAAAGCTTGTGTTTTTGGTGTGAGCAAATGTGCAAAGCCTGTAAGGTCTGAATTCAAGCAGCCAGCTGGAGGAGGGAAACTCAGCAAGAAAGGAAGGTGCCTCAAAACCCAGTGTGGGTAGTGTCCAGATCCACTCAGAGCTTAGAAGCTCTAAACACAGTGGGATACAGCAGCTGGATCTTTTTCCAGCAATCTGAGCATCCACCACAGGGAGCAGAGCCAGGGCTGTGACACACGAGTGCAAAATGTTAGTCAGAAAGGACAAATGGAATGTGGAAAACCACCAGAAACTCCCAAAATGGGTCAAATTCCTTGATGCATCTAACAATAGATGTAGGACGGGAAGGACAGGGTGGATCCGGTTGTGTGCCCTCCTGTGCCTCCTAAAATTTGGGCTGCACTGTGTGCCTGAGTCCGTGGTGGTGAAATTCAAAGCAGGTGGCTGAAATTGTGGAAGCCGGCGGCTCCGGCTCTGCCTCCTCCACCCAGGCCTGCCTGGCATAATATTATCTTCACGCCTGAGCGAGGAGGACTTGGCTTATTAAACTTGCAAACCTGCCTTGCTCTCGCCCTTGGGTACCCGGGACTGCCGGGTCTCTGGGGCAGGATGCTCTAATGCTCCTTTTACGCCACATCTACCGCAACGAGGCCTCCTTAATTGGCTTGTGGCTCCCACCAGCACTGCCAGCACAGAGCGAGCGATGGAGGAAAAGCTGCCAGCCACAGCTCCCGCTCGGTCTTGGTGCATCATTAGCTCACATGTTGTGTCTCTCCCCGAAGACAAACACACTGTGTAGCCAAAAAGGTCTGTGGGGAAGATGCACAGCAAGATCCAAGCACAAGAAGTAGGAGGGGGCACAGGTAGTTCTCATCTCCCTGCCCGGTTTGGTTTCTCCACTCTGCCAAATCTCAGATTTTCAGTAGTATGGGGGAAACTTGCAGTGAGATATCCTTTTTTTTTCCCCCTCTCTGTTTTTAAAAGAACATCCTCCCCCTTCCTTGCTTTAATCACTTTAAAACAACCCTGGAGGAGCAAGACTTGGGTAAATAAATGTGGGAACCAGGGGAGTTCTTGAACTGTTAAAGAAATCAATATAAATCAGAGTAACCTTGCCCTGATGTCTTCCTTATCACCTCTGAAGCTCTACCTGCCTTTGTCTAACAACAATCTCAGTTAATTAGATAATTAATCTAATTATCTAATTAGGTGGAATCACTAATAGCTATTCCACCTAATTAGGCCAGTGGCTGTATCTCAGCAGTGGTGGTTCTCTCTTTCTGGCTAACCCTCCACCTTCTGCCATGCCTTGAAACCAGGCTCTGACACAGTTCACAGCTCTTTGTTTGCTTTAACCAAAACCACCTGGAAACAGTTTTACATTTTTTACTCAGGCTTTCTTTGAATGAAAGCAAGGTGGCCAGTTGGAAAGTAGAAAAGGAAGCTCTCAGAAGATGAATTTTTTTAGCAATGAATGCAGGAAGCTCTTCATTGTTTTAATTCATTCTCCTGGTATAAGATTAATTTTAGCTCTGAACACAACAACCTGTTATGAATTGATCCTAGGGAAGTGTATTGCTCTGAGGCTGGGGAAACAACATAAGTAGCTTTTTCCCCCCTTTATTTGGCCAAGTTTAGCTAACTCATGGCTGCAGTCCTAACTACAGTCTCTTCCCCGCAGAAATGCGGACTGTGCTCCTGCTGCAGCTTTCCCAATCCGTCCTCTGTGTGACAGCACGAAGGAGCTGGCAAGAATTAAAACCAGCCTAAGGCCGTTGGTCCCCCGGCAGCAGAGTCCCACTGCTCATCTCTGCAGGGATGCTGTGGCTGGCAGCCCCGTGAGGCTTGGTTTGGATCAGCATCTCTGTCCCTTCATGAGCTGTGGGCACCTTCGGGGCTGCAAAGCTGCCATACGGCACTCGTGGGGTTTTTTCCCTTTAATGCCTAAATTGGATTTAAGGGCATTCTAGTGCATTCTAAAACAAATCAACGTCTGCCTGCAAAACAGCCAGACTTGGCCCTGAGAAGAGATGGATGTGCTCACGCCTCGCACCCAGAGCTCTGCTTTCCTGGGATCCCACCTCACGCACCGAGAAAAGGCATTCAACATCTGAGCGGTCAGGAACTGAGACTCTTCCAGCCCTAGGAATGTTTAATGGCTCACTCCATCCCTACCTGTCACCGGAGAGCACTGCTGGATCCCCTCTGACAGCTTTAGTGGGCACAACTTGGAGCACTGCTCTGGCTGGGCTCAGAGTCATAGAGTCCATGGGAACCCTGGCTGGAGTCTGGATGAGGTAAAAGGGCCAGGTAGGTTCTGCAAGAGCATTTCTGCAGTGAACCCCTTCTCTCACCTGGAAATGCTTCTTTCCTGTAGTGCTCTCAGGTTAATCTGCTGCAATAGCATCCAGATCTATGATCTGGTTCTGGGGAGAGTCCTGCTCCTGCCTGACTGGAATAATGAGCAACTCACAAATCCAAAACTTTTCATTTTGCTTTTTCTGTGTTTGGTTGGGGTTTTTTTCTATGTGTATATGTAACTGAAGCACCATAAAATGTCTCCTTGGGGTAGTTGGATTTTTCTTCTAAAAAAACAAATTCTATATTATATACATGTATTTTTGAACTGCTTGGAGCAAAGTTGTCTCAGCATTCTCGTTTTGAAACCCCCGTATTGAGGTGTTTATTACAGCGTCATGAAAATTCACATTTAGTTGAAACCTGGCGAATGTTTTTTGACTTGAAGCAAGTTTTCTTTTGAAGGAGTTCACTATTAAGTGTTTAAGGATCTTTTTTTCCCTTTTTCTCTATTTTTCTTTTGAAAAAGCAACACCTTCCAGAACAGGATTCAGAAGCAGAAGGCCAGCTCTGCAGCGAGTGTGAAAGCCGTGAGCTGAGCACAGAGCTGCAGCCATTCATGTTTTTCTTCTGACATCTGTTAAGAGAATGGGAGGAAGGGAAATCAGCTGTACTCTACGAGAAAAGAAGCTTTTTAGTTGTTGTTGTTGTTTTGGTGAGTCCTGAGTAGCTGCACTCCCACCAGATGCTGGTGACCCCAGTGCCAGCTGCACAGAGCACAGCATCTCTGTCTGCCTGGAGCTGGTGCCTTCACACGCCCCAGAGCGAGCCAGATCTGCTGTACCTGGGAGACAACTGAGCATGCAGCAGGCTCGTTGCTGTTGTGTGACTTAGATGTGTATTGAACAACAACATTCCTGTCAGGGGCTGGGATCATGTTGTTACAGTTCCACTGGAGTAAATGCAGCTACTGCTGCTCCGGTTTGTGCTGTGGCCTCAATATCGATGACACAGTCTGTACTTTGCTTTGTACTCAGAAGTTTTTCTACTTTTTCAGCTGTGCAGACCCATCTTTTTCAATGTGAGGCTGTGCAGGTAGATGACCAGGTTTAACCAGGTTTATGCAACCCCTGCTAGCAAACTGCACATCCCACAGAGCCAGGAGCAGGAGTCACTGGTGGGAAATGGCTGTTGCTGTCCAGGGGAGCCCAGCGGTGCTGCCAAACTCCTCTGCCCCTTTTCAGCCTGCAAGCTGGGAGATGGGTGAGGATGAGGATGGCCAGAGCAGACAGCCAGATCTCAGGCAGCACATCAGCAGGACCAGCCTTAGTGACCTTGTGTCTACTTATGGAGCTGGACAAACATCTCGAGAGAGAGCCAGGACCTCTCTGCTGCCTGAGCTGGTTCCTGAACCTGAGCCCAAACAGGATGGCTTCTGAGATTCCGAAATACTGTGGACAGGGCTGATTGGGGGTTTTTCCCCACCTCCAGTTTCTGGCAGCAGCTAGAAGCAGGAGTACCTAAGTCTCCAGAGTGAGCCTGCTTTCTCTGGCTCTACCTTGCAAACTCGGGAAGTTTGAGGAGGTCTGATAATCACCCTTGCCTTGCTTATTTATCGGCTTAGTCTCCACCCGAGGGCGTTCCCAGTGCCCTACCTGAGCTGGCTTTGCTCACACCACCGTGCTGGCTGTCTGCCACTGCAGTGCTCACTGTGGTAGGAATATACAGCATTGGTACTTTTGGTCCCATCCTCCTGCCCTTTTTCCATTTTTGCTCTCCTGTTGAAGATGCCACAAAATTGTGCTTGCGCTGTGGAGATACCGAAGGACTGCCACCATTTTGTATCACAGACAGGACAATTTCACTGCAGGATTTAAGGTGCCTGGCTGGAATACCTGTGGTTGGACAAGCGTGAATTTGACTTTACCTGTACAGGGGCTTTTCAGCCCCTGCCACAATGCATAATTCACTTAGGTGATTGAATTGCGATGCTGACTTCCTCTTCCCTCCCTCATGTTATCCTAATATTTTTAAATATATTTTATCAGGAGTTATTTTTTGACACTGTGCTCCCACATTTGATTGCTACGCAGATGTTACACAGATCTATTGACCATTTTCCACTTGCTGTGTTTCACCAGTCTGTCCAGCAACTTTGTGTCTTTCCTCATCGCAGGCTTCAATGTTCTACAAACAGCGTGGACCTAGGAGATCAAGGTGTTTTTTTCCTGGTTGCCAGCATCTAGCCCAAAGGGGGAGGCAGATTTGGAGATGTTGTTTGTTTCTATGGATAATAATCAATAAGACCCATTAGGGAGACAAGTACATACATCACTAAACTTTGACCTCTGCTCTCCAGATCAGTCCCAAGATGCCTATTCATATGCTGGTGACATCCAGATTGCGCTGTTGCAAAAGCCTCTTTGCTTGGGAAGGGATTACAGATTTAAATTGCACAGCCTTTGCTATCTGTAGAGTACAGCATGCAGGATGCTTAGCTAGAGCCTCTAGTTTTTGTTGGCTTTCTTTTCTACTCAGCCAAGTTTTATATTTAACGCTGTTGCATGCAGAGCGTTTTATGCTTCTCTACCTTTCAGGCTGTTTTTCACTCCAGTCTGTCTGGCATTTTAAGGGTTTGCAGACCCTGGAGATTCCTGGCACTGGCTGTTGCTTGCATATTGCTCCTCATCTTTCAGATCCTTTTTCTCCTACATTGCTCTTCGGCAGGCTGTTTCTGATAGAAAGTTTTTGGCTTGCTGTTTGAAGTTCCTGATAGTCGGCATTTGATCACTTGCTAATTCAGTTCTACAACTTTTTTCCAAAGAAACCATGAAAGACTATCTAAAAATAGATTAAAAAAAAAAAAGAAAGAAAACTTTAAAAATACCCTTATTTTGCTGAATACAGGAAGTTTTAAGTTTTCTGGGAGGAAAAAAACCACATACCAAATTTAGAAGCAAATCGGAGATCCCATTTCTAGGCACAAAAGCTGGATGAAGAGTTTTCTTCTGCCTGTACATCTTCCCTTCCCTTGAGAGAAAATCTACTGGAATCTGTTGGCTGGGAACAAGCCAGATGAGATTCTTTAGTGTGGGTGGGTGAGAAGGGAGAGACAGGACTCTGGTGACAGCAGCGGGGTCTGACCTCAGCGGGACAACAGGGGCAGAGGGACTGTGAGCTGCTCCGCCGGGTGATTCCTTCTGCAAGTGATCAAGGTCCATCTTTACATTGAGTGCCTCTGCTCCTCCCACTGCAAAGCTGTCTCTGTTCTGTGTTCCTCTGAAGGTTAGAAACAGATGTCTAGTTTCCATCCCACATGTCCAGCATGGATCAGTTGCACTCTTCATTCTTGTCTCTTTCATTGCTGCAATGTGCTGCCTCCTTCCCCAATGTATTTTAGAGTGCTCATATCTCCTCCTTTGTTTCCCCAGGCTGAGCAAGTTGAGTTTGTAGAGACTCCTTTCATAAAATAGGTTTTCCGTTCCTCTGACCATCCTAGAAACTCTTCTCCATGCTTGTCCCTGCTTGAATGCATTTTTTTCTTCAACTGCAGAATTGTCTGGAGAATTCCAACAAGATCTCTGCTGTACACTGTTCAGTGGTATTAAAGGCTTCCCTGTCTCTGTTCATTGGTACTTCTGACACCCCTGCTTGACATTGGCCTTTCCAGGAGCTAAGTCACACCAGTGGCACACAAACATCTGAGACAGGTCTTCTCTCTCCTGTGTGCCACCTCAATGAGCTCCTGCTCCAAGTGAGAAAGGCTGATTACAAGCAGCCAGCTGTCGAAGTCAGTAACAACGCATTTCATCCCATTTCCATTTTGCTCTCTCAAAGTTGCTCTCTTCTTCCAGTGTGACATTCTGCTTCTCATCTTCAGGTTGTAAGCACAATCCCTCATTTTCTTAATGGAATCACTAAAGGAAATACCAAGTAATGTTCATCCCCAGGCAGTTTTATGAGGACCTCTACCAATGATCTCTCCAGCTTCTTATTGCTTCATCCCTTGCCCACTTTGCTATGCTTGTGCTCCCAGCACAGCTAAAAATATCCCATCTGACCTCGCATCCAATTCATTCCTGAAGTCTGGAAAATGGAACACTATGTGGTAACTTCTGTTTATCATTTCCCCACCCCCCGAATTATCAGTAAAGTCTCTGAGTGTCCCTGTATGAATCCAAAATGGTTGTTAATTCAGTACGTTTTGCTAGAGCGTGCATAAATCTCTCTGTTGCACCAGGGCCATCCATCAGCCAGCTCTGTGTTTACACAATCCCTAGCACAACGCTTTTCCCAAAAAGCTTATGAACTCAGCCTAGGCCACATAGTCAAAGATGTTGTCAAGTGCTAAGTGAGATTTCCAAGAGTAGTTTCCTCCTGACTTCTCTCTGGCATCGGCACCCGAAGCCGATGGCAGTTAACGCTGTGCTTTGAAAGCAGGAGAGGGTGCAGTTTGTTGGCCACCAGTGCCTCTGGGCAATGCTTGTTTTCTGGTTTGGCATTTTATTTTGTGGTGAAGACTTCCAGGCTTCTGAGCACAGGCTCCTGCCTCCCTTGCCAAGGATGCTCTTATGTATGGCAAACATTATGCTGCTTTGTGTGAAGTCTGCCGGCTTTCACACAGCCTCTTTTTCTTCCACCCCTGGATAGTTTCTCCTCCTGCTGGAAACCTGTGGAGGCTAAACACATTTAACCCTCTTCAGGAGGACTCAGCGAATGAATGCTGGCTGGTAAGGTGCTCTTCTGTTGCTGGTTCAACATTTCTACCCTCAATTGCTAATTTCCCTTTCTACCCACTTCTACTAAAAGGTGCTAATTGTGTGGTGATACACAACTTCCCTGCCCTGGAGAGCGGCAGCATCACTTCTGATCCTTTTAGGTCTGGCTAAACTAATAGAGAGAACTGTGTCCTGAGCCTGATTCCAACTCCTACATAACAAATTCCTTATTAAATCCACAGAAAAGTCATTTACTAGTGGTTAGACTTTGGGCTGTTCAGGGCAGCAGTCACTTCTGAGAAGTTACGCATGTCTGATGCAAAATTACAAAAATGTGTATTTACCACAGTGACCAAGGGGGCTGAGAAGCTCAAGTTAATATTTATATTTGGCATTGAACCCTATGCACAAATAGTGACTTTGGCTGGGTGCAGCATCCCCGTTTATTTTTAAATCCTTTTATACCGATGGTCCAGGTGCAGGGAATTATCCCTGCACTCTTGGCACCCCAGGTCTTGGAGATCTCACTGTGCTGAAGAAGCTGCTAACAGGGTGTTTATCTCAGGAGTGCATCTCAGAGCATCCCCGGACAGCTGCTCTGGGGAGGGTACGGACTGTCGCGCTGTGGGTTTGGACTGTTGCCTGTTTTCAGGGCTGAAGCAGGGAAGCAGAAGTAGCTGCGATGCCATTGGGGTGAGGGGGATGCCGAGCTGCTGCAGAGGGGGAACGATGCTCCATCTGTCTCATCCCAACATCTCCGTACTGATATGAAGGATGCACTGAAGCAGTTTGCTCTGGACCTCCCAGCATAGGCTGCGGCTGCCAGGTTGGCCCAAGAGGTTTGTGGCCTGTGCTGTGAACCTGCCTTCTCTTTCACTGTGTCTCTTGTGCCCTGGAAACACCTGAAACTGGTGTCTCTTTACAAGGTTTTTGCCATTACAAATCCACGTGGTGGGGGAAGGGTGAAAAGAAGTGTGTTAACAGGACCCTCTTGCAGAAGAGAGTGCTCTCAAACCAGCACACATTTGGCATCAATGAGAAAGTGGCATCTTCTGGAGGCTTAGGGTGGGAATTCCTTCAGGTGGATTTAGCACCTGCTGAACATCACTGTGAAGTTCAAACTATTTAGCTGGAATGAATTTGGTTTGAAAACTTGTGCCACGTGGGAGCCTAGAAATTCACTCCTTACAGTTTAGAAACCCAGACTGCTGGAGTTAAGGAGAAGTGTTAAATAACTTGCCCAGGGCTGCCTTGCAAGGACATGAGAGCCCAAACTCCATTAAAAATCCTCAAATGCTCAGAGGGGTGCACTGCCTGTGCCACCTCAGTGAATTTTGAAGTTGGCAGGATAACTCACTGTACTAATATCAGAGTGTAAGAGAAATACCCCCAGCAAGGCACTTGCCCTTTAGTTGGACTGTATTTTCAGCCCTGACTTCTGCCAGTGGTTCCTGTCTTGGTGTGTTCGTGTCTGGAGAGGTCAACAGGGAAGGGCTGCCTGCAGGACACAGCATCCCAAAAGCTCTGGCTGGACCAGCCCACCAGTGGCCATGGCACTTCTCCAGAACCCTCCATGAAGAGACCCCAAACTGTGGCTCGAAGGGTGTTTAGCAAACTGGGAATGATCACCTCCTGATGGATGTACGGGACTGAATGAAGTCATGCTGTGCTTGGCTTGCCAAGCTTTTAACACGTGATGTTGAAAGCATTATTTGTAGAGGAAGGAAGGTTTCCAGGGGAATTGATAACGAAGGATGTAGTAGGTTTTTGGAAAGAAAGCAACTTTTGCTATGAAAACAGCAACGCTGAAACTTTTCTGAGGAAATAGATTGCTTTCTAAAAATGGGCCACAGCTCCCTGCTGCTTCCACAAAAACTTACTATATGCCTGTGGTGGCTGTCACTCTGCTTAGCACAGCAACGTGGAGCTAAGGGAAACACCTGTGGCAGAAAATGGGAGTTGGACCATGCCTAAGTCTCCTGCTGAATCAAAATTTCAGTGCTTTCTGCCTTTCTGTGCTTCTCAGGTTCTCCACTGACCTTGTCCCCACACCCTTCATTGTCATGAAGGTCTGGTAGTGATTGCACACCAGGTCTCTGCTTACCAGACCCCACAAACACTGCTGAGTTTCTGTTCCCACACAGATTCCCAAAGCAAACATTACTGCTATAATCTAAAAGAGCAAAAATGTTTGGAAAACAGCAGATGCAATGGGAAAATGACACTTCCTACATGTGATAATTGTGCAACCTTAACTCTGCCCTTGGAGTATGTCTGCATCTTGCTGTATTGTTCAGGAACTTGTGTGGTGAAGAAAAAAGTCATTGGAAGTCTGTCTGGAAATTAAAGTGGTTGGTGGAGGTGCCAGCAAGGGTTAAATTACCTGGATGGGGATGAGGGGGCTGAGTAGGGTAAGTGGATTACATGCAGCTTTTAAGTACAGGAGGTGACTCCGTCAGCATGATTTGACTGGTAAAATGGGCATCGGCGGAGGAAAAAACCCTCTGTGGCTTGTGAGTCCAGATTCCTAAAGCTTTAATGGGCAGGACATGGTTACGTTGCCTCCTGCCATGTAGGTGCCTATCTTGCTTTAAGCCACTAACATTGGTTTGCTTTTAAGTAATAATTTTCTTTTTTTCCCCCTTGTATTCAGCTATAGACTAACTTTGCTCAGACTGTCTCCACGCTCTCCCTGCAGCCCCGCTCACCACTCTCTCAGGTACAGCCCTGTGCAGCCCACGTCCCTCCTGTCTGCCCTGCGCCTTGCCTGGGGATGAAGTTTGCTGTTCCCTGGTGGGAGACGTTTGCTTGGCTTAGTCACCGCTGAGAAAATGGGAAAGCACTGTGAAAGAACGTCTGCGCTGCAAGACGTGGGGCTGTACCAACTTTTTTGTCTTCACTCATCGCCCCTTGTGCCACCCTTCCTCAGCTGTTCATGGTCCCCATCTCCTCTGGCTGCTGCTGCTGCAGAGGAAACAGCCCCATGTGAAAGGGGCTCAGCAAAGTCAGTGACAGCTCATGCTTGGCGTGTCACCATCCCAACACTTCCAAAGGCCCCAGGAGGGGCTGTGGGGAATCTCAGGGCACGACTGCTGCTTTTTGGGAAATGCCACTTTTTGAGAATGCCACTTTTTGGGAACGCCACGTTTTGCCACCTCAGGAGTTTTGCAGAACCACAGCTCGTGCTTGGTGGAGTGGATAGATCACAGAGGGATTGATGGGAACATTTCTGGAAGCAGCACTACAGCAGCGCTGTCGAAACACCTTCGCCTCTGGGAGGGCCACTGCCCTGACCCCGAGCCTGAAGCCAGCTCACAGAGGTGGCAGCCGAGGCGTCCGTGAGGGCACCGGGAGCCCGTCCCCGAGGTCGGGGCACGGAGCANAGCCGGCTCTGGCCGCCCTTCCCCTCACGGAGCGGGCCTGCCGTCCCCCGTGCGCCGCCGTCCCGCCCGCGGCAGCCCCGCTCCCCCGGGGACAGGCGGGCGACGAACCCTCCGAGGGGGCAGGGACGGGAAGGGAAGGGGCCGCCCGCGGGCTGCGCGGAGCCCGAGCCCT
>VWZW01002639.1:1736837-1773469 GCA_013397115.1 Edolisoma coerulescens
CCTTTTTTTTTTATCTGTGTAGTAAATAAATACATGGAAGGATTTAAATTTTCTTTCACCTCTATTTGCAGATGACAGTGGGGCTTGTATGATGTTAATGTGATTTCAGCCTGTGTAAGAGATGCTGGAATTCACCCTTTAGCAAGTCAGCGAGCTAAATATCCTCGGGATGCCATTTTTAATCTGTATGATTATATTCACTGTCTGTGTTATAATTTGATCAAGAAATTTATGTCTATGGTACGTGTTTCATTCCTTTGTTTAATTGAAAAGAAAAAAGATCTAGTTTAGCAGAATGACGTAAATCTTACTTGTCCTGGGTGGACAAAGCATGCTGGTCTGTTCAGGTTGCTGGAAATGTGTGTCTCTGCTGAAGTATTTGGCTCTCATTATATATCTTGGAGCTCTTATTCTGAAAGTGCTTTCACTGTTTTTTTCGGAAGTGGCACTGAGCACTTTCTCTTCCTGAGATGAGATTTCAATAAGAGAGGCAATACATTGATGGATGATGGCCCTGTGATGGAGTCAATCAGCCAGTGCAGTCATTTGTCTCCTGGGGATACAGGGTAGAGCACATCATTAGCAGCAGAAGGGGAGGCTTTCCTCTGTAATGCTAATAGGGCCGGGGAGCTGGTTGGTGCCTGTTTGCTGCCATTGCTCCGTTATTACAGGTGCCTCGCGGAGAAATAGAACCGCTTTCATTTGTTATCTGTGGGTGTGGATCAATTTAACAGAAATGTTTCATAAGCTTTAGGAAATGTTTGTGATTCAGCGTAGTATTAGCAATTCTCAAACCTGCATCACGTGAAAATGCTGCCCATAAAAATGGTGAATTATTCTGGGGGAATTGTGTGTGTCTTAGTGGTTTTACACACAAGTAGCTTGACTTGTGGAGAAAGGACTGGCAGCTGCCTGATTTGAAGGACGGTGGGTTTTGGAGGAGAAGTGTTGAAAGGGAAGCCCGTGGGCTGCAGAAGTTACTGCAGCAGTGTGTGATTGCGCTGGTTTCTGTCAGAGCAAAAGGCAAAGCACGAGGCAGTGAGGGTGGGTGGCTTGTCCGAGGGACAGCTCAGGCTGAGCTGGTGTGTGGCAGCAGCGCTGAGTTGGCTTCAGGGTAGCGTGGTGTGCTGGGCATCATCCAGCTTTGCCCAGGGAGCGTGAGTTAACCTGCAAAATGTTGTTCCTCGATGGCTGCTTTGGTCCTTTGTGGGCTCTTGGGAGGCATAGCAGTGATCCCATCAGGAGCAAGCATGGATTTCCCTCAAGGTGGGCAGGAGTGCTCCTGCTAGAGAATACAAGGCTGCAGACCTTGTGTAAGCAGAATCTGTGTCCAGAGGCGGTCAGTTCCGACCGGGCACACATGGAAGCTGTAAATGTTGTGAGGAAAGGGTTATTCTGAGTGGTTGGTGGGTGTTTCTGTACCCTCCAGCACTGCTAGCAGGGGGCTGGCAGCTTGGGCACTGCTTCTTGTGGGGGGGAAGAGAAGAGTTTTAACTTGCTATGAATCTGGACAGTCAGGTAACTCACCTGCTGGTTTACCTGTCTGTAAAGTAAATGCACTATGAAGTCCACATACAGCTTGTAGGAGGTAAAGTTCATTTTTGGGAAGCACTTTAGGTTCTGAAATGTCTTCTCAAAAACTGCACGTGAAGTCGAACTTAACAAACTATGTTATCTTCCTTTCTCTGAACTGTATAGATAATGGTTAAAAAAAAGAGCACGGGCAGCCAGAAAGCAAGTGATGCTGGGCTGCTGGAATTGTGTAGTGGGTACTTTCTGTACACTTCGTGTCTCTCGTGTACAGTGATGTCTTTGCTACTGAAGTGTGGGAGGAATGGCTCAGCTGTGTGGTACTAAAGGCATGGGGTTGTCAGAGTTGTGCAATTTTACATAGGGCTTAGCAGAGTGAGGAACATGCTTTGTCATGGGTGTGGGAATACAGGGCTCTGGCAGCAATTAAGAGTCATTAATTAGGAGTACTTATTGCCGGATGTGAGTCAAGTTAGTTGTGAGTTGCTTAACTTCTGAGGTCAAGAAGATCTGATGCATCCGAGACAAGCTTTGTTTAGTGTCCATGCGACTGTGGGGCTGTCCACAGGGACGGGCTGGAGTAGCAGAGCTCAAACTGTGAAATTTTGAGCTTCATTAGATGACTTATTGACAGTGACAGTTTGGCAGCACCTCTGCCAGCTGGGACCACACATTTGCATTCAGAATTGTAGACCTGTGAAGGGTTCCTTGAGGCTCCTGGGTTGCATCAGCTGGGAACATACAAGTGCACGCCAGGAATTTATGCTGCTGGGCTGAGAGACACTGAATCAGCATACAAAGAAGCAACAGTGAAACTTTCTGGTAAGGAAAAGCTGTCCTGTCCCTATGAGGGGGATGACTTCTTTTCCAATTACAAATTAACAAATTGATAGAAAAATCGATGTCAAACAGAACATGGGTAGAATATCATGCCCATGTGCTGCATACCTGCCCTGTGAATGCATGGGAGATCACACCTTCCTGTTCAGCCTGTGCACTTACAAAGATGTAAAACATGAGGACAGTCTCACTTCTTGTGCCTGAAAGAGGCATTTCTGCTGCCAGTGGCCCAGCATGTCAAGCAAGTAATGGAAAAAGATCCGTAATAATGTACCTGTTATAGTTCTCAGGGCTTTCCCTAATGTGCAGGGACAGTGAAGGATAGCACTGAGCAGTTGTTTGGGTTTATTTCCATCTCTCTAGTTTTTCCCCTCTTGCCATTTTTTTTTAAGTTTTAAGCCAGACTGACTTTCCCACTGGCACTCTGAATTCAAAACTCTGAAGTTGTACAGCTGTGTACTACATTCACTTGTTTATAAAAGCCTGTCACAAGCATGAGTGGTTTATTTATTTTTTTTTCCACAAAGGCGTAGTGTGAGGAGCAGGTTTACTTTGTCATGGGTGTGGGAATACGGACATTGTGCTAAGAAATGAGTTTAATAACAGTTGGTTGCTTTATTTCCGAGTGTGCTGGCATTTGCAAGTCTGTCTTGGTTCAACAGGTAGTTGATGCTTGGGGAGAATGTGACCTTTTGCCCTTTGAATTGATTTTTTGAGTCATGTCCAGAGGCTGCAGAAGTCAGTGCAACACTTTGCTGTCAGCTGCAAGGGCTGGATCAGGCCTCCGGGATCGATGCGTTGAGAGGAAAGGGAATAAGTTGACATGAAACTTAACACGGTTGTCTTTTCTCATCTTGCTTTTTTCCAAGACTGTTCAGGTAGATGCTTTTTATGGATAAAGATTTGAGAAATGAGTTGTGTTGCATGAAGCCCTGAACAAGACTTCAGGGAACAGCGTGGTCTGTGTCCATGTAAGCAGAGGACTCCTCGGAGCGCTTGTTGCTCTTGGTCTTCTTGGAGCCTCTAAAGTTTGAACAGAGCCTGAGACTGCTACAGTTCTGGATGTGGTTCTTTTCTGTTTGTTTTTGAGTTCTGGTTTTTTTTAAAGAGAGCATCTCAGGGACCAAACATTTTCTTGTTTTCAAGCAGAATGAAACAAAATACGCAGAAAAACCCAAGAGATTCACCAAATTTTGCAGAACTAAAGTTTTCAATGAGCCTCATCTGCATGCTCACTTGTATCAAAAAGATTATATTCCTTCTCCCTGGAGTTGTATCCATGTCTTTCCTTGTATAGCCAGCAGATTATTAGTAGGTAAGACAGGTCGATTATTGTGGCTTGCTGCTTTCCCTGCCTGTGCCAGTTCAGGGTATTATCCTTAAGAGCTTTTAAAGTAAAGTTCCTCCTGGAAGAATTGCTGGCTTCAGGCAAAAAAAGTTTTCCAGCCAGTTCTGAGCTACTGGGACTGTCGTGTTTTTTGAAATGCTGTTCATGGCTTCACAAAACTGCTGCAAGTACACCTTGAATCATGCATAGCCTGAAGAGCATCCTGGGGGTAGGGAGACATAAATAATTGTTTAATTGCTCTGCTGTGTAGCTTACATCATGTTGAGTATAGAAAGGACTGATTTTAAACAGTGTTTTACTGTAACAATTCCCTGAGTCTGAGATGAGCATTTATCCCAGTAAAGTTTAATGTGGTGGTAAGCAAGACATGCAAATGTATCTTGACTTGAGTTTGTTAATAAAAATGTTGCCAGTCTCTCAGTTTTCAAATGGTTGGGGATTATGCTAGCTGAAGTCTCAAAGAGTTTTAAAAGGAAAACAACATTTTATTGGAAGGAAAATCTTTGTCGTTAACACGTACGAATAGTTAATAACTGTTTTTATATTTCATTAGATTAATGAAAACACATGTCTTCTGTGGTTGTTAGCAGATACAGCAGAAGTCCAATAATATATTAACATTGTTTTAATTAAGAATACATTGATAATTCTAAAAATTCACTTTTGACATCCAGCTCTTAGGCTTGAAATGAATGTCAAACTTGGGCTTTTTTATACTCCAGGAAAATATGCTCTTTTCTCAATACATGCAGGAAAAGCAGGCTCATGAAAATCAGTATAACAGAGTACAGCCATTGCAAAATATCATTACAATAGTTAAGTAATTACCCCACCACGTGACTTAGCGAGAGGGATAAATAATGCATGTAGAATTGTGTTGGAGCTTGCAGGGAAGATTCCTGCTGGCAGAGTGGCTGGGAAGGGCACAGGCCGAGCACATGTCCGAGGAGGGTGTCTGCTGGGTCCAGGAGATGATGGCTGAAACCTTTCAGTGCCTGTGAGGAAATGCAAACCAGACTAAATTTTCTCTTTTCCCTATAAATTTGAAGGTGGCCTTTGGGAAGAAGTCTCCCTTTGCTGTGTTAGCACAGCTAGGCTCCTGCTGCTTCCCAGAGCTGTCCCGTGGACAGCGTGTCCCAGCCCCTGACAGAGCTGTGGGTCTGGTCAGCAGGAATATTGGCTCTTTTTGCAGCAGACAGATGAGGGATTTGATTTGTCTTCCTTTCAGCTAGAACTGAATATTCCGAATCTGTCAGTTGCTGTCAAGAGGATTGTTCTTTGGATTAGTGAGCTCCTGGAAGCAGTTTGAATCATTGCAGTTAAAAGCACGCCGAACAGCGGTGTAATTAATAGTTATATAATGTACCCAACAAGCTTAGGAAGCCAGGATGTAACTTGGAAAGAAATACAGCCCCGTGCAATCCCTGCTTTGCCTGAGGACCGCTGTGCATTTAAAGGGTGATGTTTTTTGTCCCAGGACTGTTGTGGTCAGGGCAGGTTTGTTCCTGACGTGTCAGTTCCATCACAAGACTTATGGAGGCACCCTTCTGCACCTTTCCCCTTCCCTTCTTTTTCTCTGATGTCCTCATCAGGCCGTGGTCAAACCAAGAACACTGCTCATGTTAGGCTTGTTGGAACTGTTCTTTGCTTCTGTGTTTGCAGAAATCTTCAGCTGCTGTGTAATTATGGATGCCACATGAAATAACTCTGCAGCTCCTGAGAATAATACGCATTTCTGTTGTGGAGTTTTTGAATAGACTTTTCAGGGCAATTATGCAATACCTTTCTGCTATGCAGTACCTGTCAGCCCTTAACCACTTGTGTTTTTAGGGGAGCTGAAATGGCTATTGAGCCTTCCAGAACAGTTTCTGCTTTGTGACAAGCTCAAACCTGTCAGGCAAAGCTGTGTATTTCAGCAAGGCAGCAGGTGAGCCTGTGCACCTCAGACCTCCTGTCTTGTAGGGATTGGATTGGAGGTGCAATGCTTTCAAGTTTTTTTATTAACATCTGTGAATATCTTAAGCACACAGAGATGGTGATCGAAATTCTGAGGTGTTGCTCTAATTCTGGGTGAGTTTGATAAAAAATTAATGTAATTTTCTTCCTTTAGCTGACTGCTGAACACTTCGGTTGTCTTCAACCTTTGCACTCCAACATCTAAAAATGTTTTTTTTCTCTCAGTTGATGTGTAGGTGTGGTGTTTGGAGACATGCTTTAGTGGTGGACCTGGCAGTGCAGGGTTGGGCTCTATCTTTAAGGTCTGTTCCAACCTATGTGGTTCTGTGAAAAAGGGAGAATTTTGCTGGTACAGAACTTAGTGTTTCTGTTTCTAAAAAGGTACCTTATCAAATGTGACTGGTGACTGGTTGGTTGGTGATTGGTTGGTGATTAATTAGAAAGTAATTCTCATCTCTAAAAAGAGCTACTTTATTTTAAAATGGGATACTACTGCTAAGCAAATGTAAGGCTGTCTGCCCTCCTGTTTTCTGTCTACATTGCTTCCCTGAGTCGGTTTGCTCAATATTCACTGCCACTGACCTTGGATAATTAAGAAAAAAGTCTGCTGTTCTGAGAAGATAAATGCAGCTTCTGTTTGGAATGAGGCTGATTAGCTCAGTTGTGAAAGTGTAATTTTATGTCTGTAGTTTCTGGCGGGATGGATGCTGCCTCTGCCAGGCTTGATGTCCCTCCTCTGCTCCCTGATACCCAGCTGAAGCTGTTGCTGAAAATCCCCTGGGCCTCCAAGATCTGAAACTTGCAGTGGACCTCTTCAATTTCCAGTGAAAATGAATTTAAGGCTTCTTTTCCTTTCTGAATCACTGACACTTTCAGCATATTCCCAGTGCAGCTACAAGGCTGCAGTTGTGCCCCGGGTGGGGGTTTGAGGTTCCAGCTTGGAGCAGGGGTTGGTGCACGAGGCTGTTCCTGCTCCACAGCAGGGTCAGAGTCACTGCCAGCCCTGTGCGCTGGGGGCTGAGTGGAGATCAGAAGCACCAGTGGAGAGAAAAGGCCAAATCACAAAAACAACAAAAAAATTAAGGAGAAGAAACGTTTTTTCAGACCTGTGAAAATATTTGTCAAAATTTGTCTGTTGGACAAGTCCCTTGCTCTCTTATTTTTCTGTGTGCTGCTGCTTTGGCTTCATTTTTTATTTTGTTTTTGCTCTCTATGAGTTACTTGGATTGTTTGTGACTTAAAGTACCTGCTTGTTTACAGTGTGAAGGCTGTTTGTTTTTTAAACATCTTCATGATGATCATGCAGTTGCATGATATTTTGGTGGGCTTTTTTCTTAGCCTAGGTTTTCCACATGAGATACTTTACTACTGTGTTTGGTCTGGCAAAGTACTCCAGGCTGAAGATGGTTCATAAAGTTAAAGTTGCATTTTAGTGGTTTTTTTGGGTTTTTCTTTAGCTGGTGTCAGCCTCTTCTTTAGAGAATATACTCTGGTGGTAAATTGTGTATTTTGTCAGGTTGTCTTTTGTTATTACGCAGTGGGGCACTGTTCCTGATGGGATCTTTGGGTGCTGATGTGGTGGCAATAATTATCAGTAAGATTTTGAATGGCATGTGGACTCGTAGCTTTTGAAGCCAAATCTGCAGCCTTGAAAATCTTCAATTCATCATAATCTTCTCCCCCTACAAAGGTAGAAATTTATTTGGGAAATTGCATAAGACTTGTTATGCAAGCAGTCTCTTTTTAGCCTCTGTGTAAAGTGTATTATAGAAAAAAGTGTTATTTTTTTTTTCAAATTCAGGCAGCAAGTGGCACAAAAATCTCACAACTGAGATGCTTTAATGAAGAGAGATTTTAATGGAGGTTGTGTTGTGTTTGGAACAGAGGTAAGGCAGAACTGTACACAGCTCCAGCAAATGTTCACACCTGTTCCCACAAAGAGATTCAATTCCCACCGTGCATCCAGTTCTGAGAAATGGTGATTGGAGTGGACAGACTGTGGATAAAATCAACATAGATCTGTTAATTGAAATACATTTTTCCTGGAATGTTGCTAGTAAACAACTTCTTAAGTGAAATCTATCCATACCTTACTTTACATCTCATTTAAGGATTTGCTGCTTACCCTCAGTTCTAGGTCATTTTTCACATGTCTGTGCATGTCCTGAAGTAACTCATTTTGTAGACATCTCTCCTTTTCCTCTGCAGGCTGGTGCATGGCTTTGTTTTTGAGTTTCCCTGAGAATCTGGTTTTAAAAAAGAATGAGTTGATACAGTGAAGTATTGCTGGACCCCTCGTCCACTTTACACCTTTAACTCCACAACATTAAAACACAGTGTGGCTGCTTCCCAACATCAAGGGCTTTATGGGTTTTACATTCAGGTTGTAGCTGTGTGCCTTGAATAAATCTGTTTAGTTGAGGAAGGATTGTTTCGTGTAATGTGTCTGAGTGGAAGAGTTACTCACTTGAACAAAAGAGACTTAAAATGAAGCTGTTAATTGTCACAGCCGGTGACTTTTTTCTATGCATTGCTGCCAGCTGAGAGCACTTTAAACTCCCATCCGAGGTATGAGAAGGCCCATGCCTCTTATCTGCACCTCCCTGAGTAAGGAAAGCAGTTGTTCAATTATTCTCTGTAATTAGTGTGCTTCAGTGGGTAGGCAGGTGTTAGTTAGTCACAGCCTCTTCCACTGTCTCCTGCTTTTCCAGGAGTGTTTGCCTACCAGTCATCCTCCTTCTCCATCCTGAGGCATCTGGATGAACCTTACCTGCCAAGACCTCTGTAGTGGGTGGGCTGTTCCTAACAGTTGTGAAAAGGGGGAAGTTTAGATCAGTACAAAAATCAATCCAGCTGGTACAAGAATGTCTTACCTGGGTTGAAAAACTTTGAGGGATGCTGTGATTGCAATATGAATGAAATATTTAGGATAACTTTTCCAGTTTTCTGTGGTTCCCATGAAAGCAGGCTTGCAAGTCTGAGGGCCTATTTTTCAGCTTCATGGAATTGATTTAGACTAAGCTTATATCTTCCTGTAGCTATCATTGAACTTAAACCAGCAGATCGTCACAACTTAGTACTGCTGCTGCCTTTCTGTAAAATGCTTGTTATAAAGTATTGCAGCATCCAGAAGATTTCTCATCACTTGTAACCCAGGCAGGTTCGTTGTGCACCTGTGTGTGGTGTGGAGGGTATGTGCGTATAGGATTAGCATAGTTTATCTGCGTGGAGAACTTTATGGTCTGTAAAATTCTGACAGAAAACTTAGAACCTGTATTATGGGAATAATACTCTCTTGTGAGTGGACCAAAAGGGAGTAAGTGACCTGATGTTCTTGCTGATATGAAAAAAGAAATACATAAGAAGATTTTGTTGCTGAGCCTGTGTTATAAAAGCAGGTGAGTGTGAAGCTGTTGTGGTGATTTTTTGTTTTTGAAGTAGTGAAGAAATAGCTTGTCAGAGGCTGTGTCCTGGTTTGCAGTGGGCATTGTACATGCTGCCCATTAACAGATCAGCTTCTTTAGACTTTATCATTCAAGGTTCTTTTATAAGCTTATCAGGTATTTCATGGCATTACATGTCAGTCATTGAGATGGTAGCCTTTGAGACAACATCTGTTTAAATTAAAAACCCACTTTCCCAAGAAACACCTTCTCTTGGAGACATTTTTGACAAAGTACTGTGATGGGAGTCTATCTGCTTTGGTGAAACTTGTGTTTTAGTTGCTGCTGTAAAGAAAAGCAGGCTGTTGGGGCAGTGCAGTGATGGAAAAGCACATTGCTTTTTTTGCTGGCTGGGTGTACCTGAGATTAGGAGAATGAGAGACCTGGATATATACCTTAATGCAAGCACACCATTCCCAAAGGAAGTGGAGCAAAGACGAGCACTGCTGGGGATGTCAAAATGAGCAAAAGATGTTTAGTATCCAGGTTTTCTGCTACAAATGTATTTAAAAGGTTCATGTTACTCTTCCTTCAGCCCTGAGCCCTCAGTCAGTCCATTGCCTGCGTTAGGCAAAAGAAGTTTACTTGAAGCTGGTGGAATTGGTGTCACTGAGGTTGAACTTCAGCGTAGGATGTATTGTCTGAAACACCACCCAAGTGCATTTGTCTGTGAGCAGAGAAGCCAGATGCTTCCCAAGCATTTGGTATCTGTACCAGCATCTCTGGGAAATGTCTGCAGCCTCCAGGGAAGGAGCAAAGGATTCTCTTCCAACTCACACTGGTAGTGTTTTAACCACTGTGGAAGTAGCATTTAAGCGACATCAAGCTTTGACCGTGTAACTTGTTGCCTTTTCCCTCTTCACCTCCACTACCTTCTTTGAGCTTAATGTGACACTTGGGGTCAAAAACAGGAATTCTTTTCAAGGAAGCTCTGAGGTGATTTGCTACCTTTTCCTTTAGAGAAGACTTGAAGCTTTTTCCAGGTTCACAAGGACACGGCTATCTGTGTTTCAAAGAGCAGCATGGAGTGGCTGTCAGGATCAAGGGCTGCTTGTTGGTTTTGGATGGAGCTGCCTGCCCGTGCTGCCCTGGCTGCCACCGGGAGAGGGAAGAAGCTGAATAAACAGGGAAACTGTGAAATAAACAGAAACAAAACCAAACCAAGCCCCTGCCTCGGGGCGTGGGCTCAAGTCAGTCAAGCGGACTTTCTTTTGTTAAAAGTAGGCACACAAAAGCTTTTCTGCTTTTGTTTTTGTGCCATAATGATAATTTCCATGTGTTTTTCTGTGGTATTTGATTGCTTTCAATTTCTTCTGAGGAAACTTAGTGGAAAAGCAAAGATTTGTGTTATTGCAGATGAAAGGGTTGCTTCAACTATTCCTGCCTCACATACCCCTGTGTTTTTAGTAGAAGTGGCCAATTTCAGGTAGTCAGCTTAAGCCTGCATGTTTTTCCAAGTTGCTACTCAGCTTTTAAAGATGTTAATAGACGTTTTGGGTTCCAGGTCAGGCTGTAAATACTCACACTGGGGCTTCAATACTCAGAACTTTCCTCGCTGTTCACCGTGAATGACAAAGCTGCTACTGCACTGGTGCCAGCCCCTCTGGCTTTGTGGGTTCATCAGGGGAGAATAGGTGGGTTTGGGAAGCAGGAATGGCAGGAACAGGCAGGGCTGTTTCATGTAGGCAGTGCAGACAGATGGGGAAGGCTTGTTTGGTTTGAATCCTGGCACTTGCTGCTGCTCTAAGTGACCCCGGAGATTATGAAAAGAGATGGTGATGAGAAATATTTTCTTGTTTTGCCTCTAGATGGTTCATATGTGTGTAATTGCTCACAAAGTTATGCCAACCCCAAAGCTTGTGCTCTTTTACTCCCCAGTTTTGGTGCAGAGTGCGGGTAGGAGCTCCTTAGGAAGTGGTTGCTCAACTCCGTTTTCCGCAATGCGTTCGAGTAAAAACAAGGTTCTGTTTTTAGCTTGCTTTAACTTGGAAATTCTTGTGATAAGCATTTAGCTGCACAAATCCAGTAAGAAATTAGAGGAAGAAGCAGCATAACATAGTAGAATCCCACTGAGTCATTTTTGTAAATCTCCAGAAGCGAGTAATTTCTCTAATCTGGTAGATGTGTATCACCAGTGGGGTGTAGTCCCAGGGCTCAAAAAAACTTCCCCTGTAGTTCAATGGAAATAAACCCTAACCAAGGGGTATCTTAATAAATACACCTGAGACTGAGGTGCCTGGGTATTGTGATACTGGGAGCTGGATGATTCATTTAAACCAGAACCCAACCCAACACAGTTTAGTAGTGTCTTCCCTTTAGTTATTTTGTTACCCTGTTTGCTATTCTAAAATAATTGGTATGTGTTTATTAGCACCAAAAAAAGTTTGTGATATGTTGCCTAAAAATCCTTTTATTTAGTTACATAGTTGGTAGTTTTTATCTTTCCCTGCTCATATAATTCACAAAATATCTGTAACATGACATCAGATATAAAGTAGAAAACCTTGGTGTGTCAGGGCAGTGTGTTGTCTGAGGAGGTTGTAGAGGATGTGCCAAGCTGTTCTTGAGCTTTCTGTTCTTTTTTGTTGTACAGAGGAAGTGAAACTTCAGCTGTATTCTGAGTATTCTTTTCTTCAATTTCCAAGTAAGATCTCTGCCGGCTTCTGTGTTTCATTCATCTACAAACCAGTTTCACTTTCGTGACACTTCTTAGTTACACATGATGGTAAATTTGCATTTATTTGCTATTTGCACGTTGTGTGGTATTTCTTGTTGTATATTCATCCTGTAAGAATTTACAGTGGGATTTACAGGGCTGATGCATTATCTCACAACTAAAAATACTTCAGTATATCTTTTATACAGAAAAATGCCCAAGCCTCATTTCTTTCTGCCCTGACTAATTGCCAGGCATAGGGACAGGTTAACAACAGCCCCTTAAACCCATGAGTGACAACTGACTCAGTCACAAATAATTTTTGAGGCCGTATCTTTGAATTTTCACTGTCATTATTTAGTTTAACAGAAGGTAGGTTGTATAAAAAGAAATTACTCAGATCTATATTCTCGATGTGCAGATTTTGAGTCATTGCAAGACAAGAGTCAAGCGAGGACGGATGTTTTGTACGAGAAAGCCTTGTGTTGACTCTCTAGCCTTTGGTTAAAGGATCGTGCTGGATGCTGCTGTTCTTACCTCACGTATTTGCCTCTCGGAAATCAAACGATGGCAAACACTCAAATACTCACTTCTGTACCTCCTTTTCCACCAGTGCTGGGAAGTGAAGTAGCTGGAAGTGTTGGGAGCCATCGGCCGTGACCATGCGCGCGCCATCGGGGCCCGCTTCGCCCCGAGACTGTGCAGATGACAGAGTGCATTAGGCTGACAAACCCACACGTGTTGCGGGTCAGGCAGGCTGCCAAGAGCTCCGCGCTCGGCCAGCGGGGAGAGAAGCATTAGGAATCCCAATAATCCACACATCAGTCTCTGTGTGCTGCCTGGTCAGTGGAGACCGAGCGAGTGAGCTGTGGAGAGATTGTGGGTATTAAGTGGGATGGGTAATGAAAGGCTGTGCTGGCGCTGATGTGAAAGTCTTTAAATGGAAAATGACTTTAAATGATGGTGCCAGGGCAGTTGGAGTGATTTGCCGCTGGCGCAGGATCACAGTGTAACCGGTAGTTTTCAGTGAGACTAACCACTTCTCCAGGATGGAACGCCAGAGTTGTTTGGAAGAATTAAGAAGCAGGGGGAAAGGAACTCTTCACTGAATTCGCTTGCTTTCCCTCCTTGGGACTTGTACCAGACTGATGGCAGTTCAGGATTTCGGTTGGGTGTGTTCATGTACGTACAAATAAACACAAGCCACGTGAGTATATGCAAAGCTGCAAAATAGGAGTCATCAGGATGAAAACAGTGGTAGGACAATAAAATCAGCGTTTTACGCTCAAGATTATCTTATCTGAGAACTTTCTTGAAAAATGAGTTTGTCTGGACAAGTAGTTATCATTGTTATCCACAGATCAGAAGTTGGCTTGTGGAGAACTCGGAAATGTTTCTGTTGTTGTAATTAGTTATTCCTGGCTTTTTGTTGTGTAGGAGAGCACACTCTGCTAGTTTTATTTACAAAGGTAGTTGTGTTGCCTTGTCCTAGATCATGCTAGGCACATACAGGTAACTCACACAGGTACTCCAAGTGAGAGCCAAAGTTTACTAACTAGCTTCTTCTAAGGCTTTCTAGCTAGAGGGAGGAAGAGCTTTCAAACTGAGTATTGTAATACTGTTTCCTGGCAAATTTTGAAACCATCTGGGTCAGTTCCTCACACCCAGGAGTAATAATTCTGAAAGCAAAAGTTTCTGTGCTGTGGGGCTGTGGTGTTCCCACGGTGCCTGCACAGCAGCTATCGACGGCAGCCTGACTTTCCCTGTGGCTTTCCCGGGCAGCGGCAGCGTGTGCAGGATTGCTGGAGCCAGGCACCCCCAAATGTCACTGGTACATCTGTGTCCACTTATCACATTGTGTTCAGAGAACACAATGGGGAAGAAGCTCCTCTGAGCACATGGTGGCCTTCTGAAAACGCATGTCTGCCTGCCCCGTCCTTCAGAGAGGCTTTCATTTCTTGGCGTGTTTAGAAAAGCAAGCTGGGTGATTGAGCAGTGGGGTTTTCTCTAAACCACTGGCAGTGACCTTTTCACTGCTGATGGTGCTGGGACAGAGGTGTGAGGGGTAGGTGGGGTACCACTTACTGGTACCAGTGGGACCAGCTCCCTGTGCTGCTTCCAGGGCAGTGTCTGCTCCACCTTAGTGCAGCCCTGATGTCTCTCTCAAAGTGCACGGCTGCTGCAGGCTGGGGCTTTGTTATAAAGCTGCATTCCTGGCTGTTCAAGGGCTCTTGAAATGTTGCTTTCATATGAAAGGAAATCCTATCATTGATGTTCTTTTAATAAAAAGGAGGTTTGGCTTGCTGGAAAAGCTCAGTTTTTGCTCATTTAGGTAAAGCCTGCAGTGTCTGATGTAGCTGAATTAAAATTACTGCCTTGCTCAATTGGCTTTTTTTTTTTTTCTTTTTTTATGGCGTCCCTAGAGATTTAGGGCCTATTAAGTCTATTCAGAATCTGTTGTAGAAATGGTAGTTTCTCATTTTGCTTCTATCTGGACTTGTCCTGGTTGGTAAATGATAGAGAAGTCTTCATTTTTAAGTGTAGAGTATTCCAGTGTCATGCAAGCATAGCAGAATTTTGCTCTGATAAACCAGCCCATGTATTTTGAGGGCACTTTGTGAGAGTTGCTTAGTAGAAATTCTTTCATTGTTTTTAAGAAATGCCATTGTGCCTGTCTATCCACTGATTGGGTATTCAAGTGATTTGCATTTCTCAAACAGTAAATATTATGTGTATTTAAGCATTATTCTCCAAATTCTGGACTGATGATAGGGGATCAACTTGAGAATTTAACTGACATATGTATTTTTTTGTAGGGAGCTCATTTTCTCCGCATCTCTCCTTTTTGTTCCTTTCTTTCCAAGTTTGGTCTCTCTCCTGCTGTGATTTTGAAGTGTGAGACTTGAGTATCCCAAAACCTGGAGGCAGATGCTCACAGATGGGACATGTCAAGCTCAATTATACGTGACAATTTCCATTATTGGTCAGGATTTCACTGTCTGAAACAGAAATACATATATTGGCAGCAGTGATAAAGTACTTCTATAACACCAAGCCTGGTATTTCTAGTTTCTAGCTTTAGTGCTAAAAACTATTATTTACCTCATATTTTTGTTATGTGAATTTATAATCCAATAGCCATGAGCAGTTGCTTTGGGGAATCTACATGTTAAATTTTTATCAGACTCATTTATCCCCTCATGCTGCCAACTGCACTTTGTTACTCACCAGGAAGTTTTGAGCCAGTTTGCTTTTCTCAGGATTACACATAACTTAATAAACAGTTGAATAAGAAGAAGTATTTTAAGTAATTGTTTTTGTTGTAAATCTGTGTGTTTTATTGTACACATCTTGGTTGCTGTCCGCTTTATGAACTGTTTTCAAATTTTTGCTAGTGAGAGCAGCTTATTTTTGTCAAGCAAGTAAAATGGCCTTAGTTTTATCATCATTCTGGTGCTTGTAGGCAAGTAAATTTTGTGCTGAGGTCGGTGATTTTCCATAACAACTTTGTAAGTCCCTGTAAATCATGGAACATTTGGTATTTTGCAGTAAGGTATGGCCATAGATGAAAACACCAGAAGCAGCTGCATGATAAATTTTACTCTTTGGGTGTATGAAGTACCGATTGGGATTTTCAGTGATGGATTCAACTGAAGCTCCAAGTGGATCTGTGATGGGTCAATAGCACGAGCAGGGCAGTTGCAGTAAGTTTCCAGAAATGAAGCTTGTGCAGCACTTGCAACGTAGAACTAAAATTATTGGTGACCAAGGAAATTTGCATACCTAAGCAGAATGATTTTGGAATCTCAAGGCCATCCTTTTAAGTTTGGGCTCGGGATGATCTTTACATTTACAGTTGCATCTCATTTCACTTGTGGGTTTTGTGTGTATTCACACAGTTTTTCTGCTGCTGTAGAACTTCTTCCCTGTAAATGCAATAAATGAATAGGAAGCAATGCTCTTTTGGGAATGCACAGCCACGGACCTAACTGCTGCTGGTGGTAGAGGGCAAGAAGGGGAGTTGTAAAGTTGTTTTTGTTCAGCTGGAATTTAGGGTGATGTTGCAATTGGGCGTTGATGCCATTTTAATCTATTACATATTGTAAGCTTTGTTTTAAGCAGAAGAGATGTATTGTGCTGCATTTTCTTAATTTATTATTTTTTTTAAATGGACCATTAAAAAATCCTCATAGTTTTGTTGGTTTGGTTTTTTTTTTGTAAAATAATGGAGAAAGAAATCATCTGAAAAATTGTATTTCTGGCTATGTACTTTTGTCTTATAGAGGCACAGAATCCTGGAATGGTTTGGGTGGGAAGGTACCTTAAAGGTCATCTTGTTCCAACCCCCTGCCATGGGCAGGGACACCTTCCACTAGACCAGGTTGCTTAAAGCCTTGTCCAACTTGGCTTTGAACACTCCCAGGGATGGAATATTTTGTATATAGTCATGAATCAGAAGTAGTAATTTTATAGTATTTGTAAGCATAATGAAGTTGTGATCACTTGGAAAGTTCTGCTTCCCCATCAAATGAGACAAAAATGGTCTTAAAACGTGGTAAATTTGGTGTTTTGCCAATTCTTTACTAATTTTACACTAATTTAGAAGTGTGTTGGACTCCTTATTTAAGGAAATGTTATTTTTTTAATGAAAGAAGAAAAAGCTATTTCACACATTTCCCCACTCTAGTCCTTAAAAGATGTTCCTATTGGAAGTTAATTCCAGCAGATGAACACAGAACAATCCTTACTAAGAGTACACATCTCTTCGGCACTGTCCTGCTGGGTGTGGTGTGTGAATATATTTATTTATACACACCCAGAGCTCCTGCACTGCCCACTGACACGGAGCTGTGCAGGTGGGCACCACGCAGGTGTGGGGGCTGCAGCTCCAGGGATGGAGCTGGGACTGGCTGGGAGCATCCAAGCAGGCCTTTTCCAGGGATTTGGACTAGCCAGAGACAGCAGTTGTGGGATGAGCTCTGCTGGGCAGCCTCGGGGCTTTCTCTGGCGCTCATTAGTACAGATGAGATATGAAATGATCTGCTTAGATGGGTGCTACAGGTGAGCAGGCAGGTGAGGCTGCCAGCACCGACTGTGCTTCCAGGCAGGCTTTTCCTCTGAAAGGAGGAACAGCAGCCTTTCTTCCAGAACTTCAGCATGACTTTTGTTTTGCCTCCTGCAGACACAGTAAGTTAAATTTCACGGTATTAGCGCTTAAGTAAACGTCAGGCTCTGTTCCAATAACTGATACTCAGCATTGTTACTCGTCATCACTGCTATTTTCAATCCTCACTCTGGTAGCAAAGAAGCCTGAAGAACAACTTCTGTTTAACTCTTGCTTTTGGCTCCCTCTTCTCCAGAGGGTACAGAAGCTGCTGTTTGTTGCTCTCTTGAAACTGCTTGGTATCAGGAACCCTCCACAGAGGCACATCAGGATAAACCTGTGGTCCAAAACACGTGCACCACACAGTGTTAGATATCTCTTTTTGAATGATTTTATAGTGTTCTGTGATAGGCATGGACAAGGAGCAGAGCCCATGGGACTTGGTAGAACAGACCCAGGTTTGTGGTTGCTCAGGTTCAGCCCTTTGTAAGCAGAAAACCTGCTCTGTGATTTATCAATTTCCCTGTGGAAAAAAACCCCAAAATAAACCAAACCACAGGCCAAATGCTTGCAAAAATGCAAACAGTGGTGCTTCTCTGCTGAAAGTGTTCCAACAAAATCCCAAATAGCCCCATTCTCTGGCTCAGGGCTCCTTTCTTGCTGGCAGCCTACCAGGTCCTAAGTCCAGCTGTGCAAGAAGCACCATATAAGATGTTTCTTAATTTGATAGGAGTGGATGGTCCAGATTCACTTTCATGTTTGGGTTTGTGGTGGTGCCAGCAAAAAGTATTTGCAGTTTCCAGTTCTGTACTGTATTAGAATGGGTGTTTTGAGGAATTCTGTGAGTACTCTGCTTTGGGGTGGCAAAATTCTGGTCAAACTGCTTCCAAAAATATCTTGCAGCCATGACTTTAGACTTTTGTAATGGGATTATATGGAACAATGTATATTAACAAAGAACTGTGAAAGTATTGGAAAACCTGTAACACTGTGCTGTTGAGCAGTCATAGTGAAATAGTTTATAGAGCAATTCTGGTACTCTCTTAGAACCGTTTTTGCATGCTTTCACTAAAAAAAAAATCAGAAATGTGAGCTGCAGAATCTGTGCAGTGACAACTCTGGGAATAAACCTCTTTTATTTATACACTTTGATTTGTAAACGTGCCCAAATACTTAAAAATAAGTAATGCTGAGGCTCCTGTAGCAAGCAAGAATTGAGTATTCTTTTTGCAGGCATCATTCAGAGTCTCAACTCTCCTCTGGTGGCACTGACCAGACACTTCCCAGCAACCAGGAATGCCTGTCCTTTTCTCTATATGCAGGTGACAGCTTGCATTTCATTTAATAACTTTCTCATTCTTATTTGATTCAAAAGAAAAGTGGGAAAAATAGAAGAAAAGCAGGTTTTCATCCGAAAAGAGACCTGGCAGCTTTGTGTGAGCCCACTAAATATTAACTACTGCAAATAATTTTGTAGTTTTTAAAGTTTACAAACGTAAGTATGGGATGCGGTGTGGTGGGAGGAAGGATTGTTCCATCTGTGAGAAGTGACCTGAAGTCTAAAAACCTCTGGTGGACAAACAAAAAGTTTAAGACACTCTTCTGAAATGTGAACAGCTCAAGGTTTGTTGTCATGGCCAGGAATAGTTATCAGCAAAGCTGAGGCTCCTTTATCTCTGTTGCCTGTTCTTGACTCTTCCGAGGAAGTAGAAGACAGGGGCTGGATGGTCAAGGAGGTCTGAACAGTTGAGCAGTTTTTGGAGGTGGCTGGACACTTTTAAATGTACTTCGTTTATTTTGTGACAAGCAGTTGCTTTGTGTGAAGTTGTTATTTTCTTTCATGTTTTTTCTACAATATTCAGACTCATACTCGGAGTCTTTCAAACATGTTGCTGTGCCCAACACCTGGGGTCCACAAGCGGGTGTTCCTTAGATGAACTTCTGTATTTTTAAACATCTGTCTTCTAAATAAAAGCACTGTGCTAGCACATCAGTATTAAAGGAAAAATCTGTTCTTTCAGCAAAATATTGCTCAGTCACATATTTCTTGCAGTTTGTCCTTCTAGTCTTCTTTTACTGTTGTTGTTGTTGCTTTGTGATCCTGGATCATGTGGAGAACTTGAGATAAATGCATCCAGCTTCCATACTGCTTTGCAGTTCTACTCTAAGGACAATGTGTCCGTTCATCCTTGTTCTTCTTGCTAAAAAGGACCATGTGGTCATCACAAATGAGCTGGAAAATATGCATGTGGGAATGAGGGCTCGCCCCATCATGTTTATAGCTTAATTTCTCCAAAGCTTTGGTTCTTCTGGATGTAAAATTCTTTTGAGGGGATGTTAATTTAGTTTGTGCTCATGGGTTAGTTTCTAATCCTGCTTCATGCTCAGAAGGATGCTTGTTGTATTATTGTTTTGGCACTAACTGTTTTATAAACACTGTAAATACTTGTAGTCTTTTTTTCTTGTTTTTCTTTGAGCAAAGATATATTCATGTGTGACTGGGGTTATTAAAATAATCATGTACTTCACACTGCACAGTGCATGAAACACATTTTCTCAAAGAACCGCGGAGCCGCGCAGAGGTCGGCTGGTATCGCCACGTGCATCAAAGCCAGAACAGCATGAAATTATCCAAATCCTCCCTGCTTCACGTTACATGAGGCTTTTGACTCTGAAATCCCACTCGATGCCACTTTCATTCTTCTGATAACATAGTTGTAGGGAAGTCAGAGCAGTTGTAATTAGATCCACGTTCCCGGGGATTGCCGGAGTCCCTCAAGGTCTGTGTTGCTGTAGGGATAAAGCCCAGTCACTTCCCCGTTCCGTGCTGTCTGCAGGAGACAGGTGCCCTCCCTTTTCTCAAGGCAGAGGGGCCAGAGAAATCCCAAACAGATACAGAAATTAGAGTCCCGTGAAAGATGAGGTGCAACTTATCCTCCTGTATCCCTCTTGAAATCCGGGTCTGAGTAACTCCCGTGTTGGATGTGTGGTGGTTTGTGCTCTGCACTCCTAAGCCTGGCTGCAGGGGTTGTGAGTGGAGCAGCAGAATTCCTGGGTGTCCGTGCTCTGGATTTGGTTCTGAGACAGGCTTTAAGGGGAAGCTTTGAGTTACAGAAGGAAATGCAAGTAGTAAAACACTACTTGCCAGAACCTTAAAGTTACAGTTTGCTTTTCAATTTTTAATTTATTGAAAGAGCACAGCAATGTAAGCAGTGAGCCCTTCAGAAAAGTCCTGCATTTATTCCACTTCCCATGAGTGAAGCGTCCCAGTGTCACTTCACATGGCAATCTGAGAGTACAGTATTTGCATGTAGTGTATATATATATTCGTATATTTGCATATAGTATATATTTGCAGGCACAATGTTTCTGTGAAGTCTGTTACTAAAAGGTAGTAAAGATTATTTGTGTGTATAATTTACGGGAGTTGATGGTGAAAACACCCAGGTGCCACAGCCATTCTTAGAGCAGACAAATATATTTCAGCTTTTTCATGCAGCAGCATGTCCATGCTGCAGAGGTCATGAGTTATTGTGCAAATATCTGCTCCTGGGATGTAAACTACAGTTCAATTAATGTGGAAAAATTTATTTGTCTGTACAGAACTTTGAGAGCACAGTTCAATTTTCTTTAATTGCTCTTAGTTTTAGAGGGGGAGAAGACAATCTTCTTCGTGTTGTAAAAAGAAAAATGATGTGCATTTGTTTGTCACATCAATGTTGGATCTCTACTCAGGCTGTCATCTAAATTAGGGGAAAATTGCCCAAGCAAAGCATAAGTTCACTGTCATAAAGAAGTTCAGGTAGGAGAAAACACACCTATTTCAGATACTTGCATTGGAAATTCAAGAACTAAGTCTAACACTAAGTATTGCATCTCTTCAGATAATTTTAGGGAAGTTGATCTTTTTAGCTGTGAGTTGTGAGTAGTGTTGATACTTCCAGCCTTATAGTAGGTTACAACATAGTTGTTCCTTAAGCGTGAGCGCTGGTTAGAAAGCTTGAAGAGGCTGAGTTAGCGTTTGATTTTTGTCACTTAGATGTGTTCTCTGTGCCCCTGAACACTTTAATGTTGCAGGAAGTAAACTGATGAGAAGATTTTGGGGGAAAAAAATTGCTAATACTTGTTTCTGTGGCTGTTTATTCTTACAAATAAAGTTCAGAAGTAGTTGCAACTTTCTGTTCAGATTGTTCTGCTTAAGTGATAACTACTTTAATATAATAGTAGTGTATTTGGGTTGAAGCATTCTCTTTGGAGGTGGCCAAATAAATCATTTTTGGTAGGCAGGGAAACTTGGCGTAGGTTTTGGATGTTGTAGCTGCTTTACTCAATTGTGGTTCCTATGGTTATAGTTTGCTGTGGTTAAAAATGTGCAGCTCGACTTGCTTTGCTTGGCTTTTTAGTAAAGGGCTTTTAACCAGTGTGTCCTGGCTGTTGTGGCAGCGTGGGCCTTACTTGAAGGATTTTATTGCTCCTATTATTATTACTATTACTATGCCAGTTACTTAAATTACCTGGTTTTTACCCTTTTCCTAAGCTTGCTGCTGGCATGGGTGAAACGGTCAGATTAGGAACTGGAAAGTTGTCAAGGTTATTTGCATCATTTAAAAAAAATCTGTTATAGTAGTGCAGCAGATCTTGAAACATGCTCAGTGTTGACCAAAGTCTCAGCAGCTTTGTGCTCCTTCCTCATGGCAGGAGGGACCCCATGAGCAGGGCTGGCTCTCCTTCCCACTGGTCCCTGGCTGCTCCCCGCTCTCTTCCTTTCCAGTTTTGGCATTGCCCTCACCAGCAAGCCATCCTGGTGGGTAGGAGGGAATATGTAAATATGGGTTTTGGAGAAGTTGTGCTGGTTAGGTCAGTGGCTGGCCAGAAAATGATAAAACTTAATGAATGCAGTGTGCTGTCACAGGCACAGATACGGAGCAGAAGAACACGGGGCAGTGTCTCCACAGGAGTGCTTTAAGGCTGGTCCTTTTGCCATTCCAGCCTTCTCTAGGGAAATACGGTGGGACATATCTGTGTGGGTTTGGTTTTTATTTTAGTTTCCATTTTAAAATTTGTATCTCTGTTCAAGCAGTGCAACACTCCTGCAACAGGAGGGGCAGCTCAGCAGCTGCACAGGTTGGGCACAAGGCTTGGAAATCACACCACAAGCAGCACATCAGAGCTGTGCAAAGTGGGAAAACCTCTCAGATTCGTGAATTGGGATTTCCCGTGAATGGCTCGGGTTTCTGACTTAGCTGGTTGTGTAAACAGTAAGTCTGGGCAGAAGTGGCAGCTTCAAGCAGTGGGGTTAATCATGTATAATCATGCAGGGAGATGGTATCTGCCCTCTCTTTGAAGATTTCTTGACATTTAATCTTTTTTTCAGTAAGCGGTGAGCAGGTTGCTTGACACAAGTTACTGTTGTCAGCTTTTAGTGTGGTTGCATCAATCTGAAAATCTTTTCCATGTAACCAAACTGCTTCTTTTTACGTGTTTATTCTCAGTCATACAAACAGAAATTGCTGTGTACTGGATTTCAAGGATGCCAGATATCTTCACTGTTCTGTGGAACAGGTAACTGCTTGACCTGATCTACAGAAATGTTTCAGTATCACAGTTATTTAAGGCTGAAGACCAGGTCATTGTTCACTCAGATGTGTGTGTGCAGATTGTAGCATCAACTGAGTTACAGTTTCTGTGTTGGGTGAGAAGTCCAAATGCCAGGTGTTGAGATGGGTCAGGGGCCTGATTACAATCTCTTGCATAGACTTTATAATAATCTGTGGTAAAGAAATGAGATGCTTGGGCATATCTGGCTTCAGTAAGAACATCTTGGTACCATTATACAGGAAACCAGTATCAGGAGAGACTTAGCAGATATTTGGATTTTCCCATGACAGGGAGTAGAAATTCTCTGGGTGTTCCATTGTATGTATCATCTCTCAGTGCAAATGTTATGAGTGAGCAATTAATGTTTTATACTTTTTTTCAACACATCAAACCACTAAGTAGGTGCTTGAAATCTCTCTAGATGTTCATAGTAAAAGCTGGGTGCAGGTACAGAGCTCTGCAGCACAAACCCCTGGGGTTCTGTGTGCCAGCTGTAAAGCTGTTGGTACTTGGGTGCAGCTTTCACTGACAATCTGTTGTAGTCTGATCTATGTACAAAATTTGGGTTGTATTTATGAACAATTTAACAGCTCTGGACAAGCCTGAACAACTGTTGCAATTAGTATTTGGTTTATTATGGACGACTAATGGAGTTGATTACCTGCTTTTGTTCCCCTCCCACAAGCTGTGTGGACACAGGGAGCATAGATCTTTCTGGCAAGTTGAAGGGATCAAATCAATCATGAATAGTCAGAGTATTCAGAGTATAAATTGCTTTGTGCTATGCCAGGGGGGAAGTTTTCTAGTTGTCAAGAGAAGGCATTAGAGTTTGGATGAGGAATGGAGGAGAGACAAAGGCACCAATTCCTGTGGGATATGGTGAGGACCAATAACCAAGGTATTGGTTACATGTGAAGCTCCTCTCTGTGTAAGCCATAATTTGCAGTGGAAGCAGCCTTTGAAGGGCAGTTTGCTGGTGGTTTGTGTCTGAGCACACTGGGGATGCAGACAATGGTGTGAGGACGGTGTGTCGGAGGCTGGCACGGCCCTTCCCAGTGCAAGTGTGAATGCCCACTTGTCTCCTGAGCTCCTGCCAGCCGGCTTCGGGCCCGGCCCGCGGGACAAAGTCAGCTCAGTTACCTTCTCTTGTTCTTTGTTATTTGTGCAAGGTTTGCTGCTGCCGAACCAGAAGCTCATTTGAGAAATTAAATTGAAAGATATGAAGGAGGCTGATGTTTATCAGGAAACTTTTTTGTCACATTCTGTTCCGTTTCTTAAAGTGCATGTGCATGGCTGGCAGCTTCTTGAAAAAGCTTCTTGCTTTTTCACTGTTGTCCCCCCAAAATTGGCTGCGATTTCATGACATAGATGAAGAAAGGGAGCATTATACTTAAGAATGTTGGATGCTAAAACCTGATGAAACAGCAGTTCAGAGTATTTCTTTCTTTTAACGTTTCTGTCTTGTTTGGTTACAGCAGTAGTACTTCGCATCAAGTAAGGACATCCATTTGGTCCTTTACGTGGAGTGTTCTTCCCTGGTTGCTGAAATAAATCTTCATACTGCTCTTGGTGTAGTTATTTTTACTGTGTAAAACTGACTATAGATCTCTCTTTTCCTTCTCATTATAGAAAACCTAGAATAAATTCTCAGTTGGTGGCACAACAAGTTGCCCAGCAATATGCAACCCCACCACCACCTAAGAAGGAGAAGAAGGAGAAAGTGGAAAAACAAGACAAAGAGAAACCTGACAAAGAGAAGGAAATTAGTCCAAGTGTTACAAAGAAGAACACTAACAAGAAGACTAAGTAAGTTTGAAGGATGCAGTATTAAATGTGATGTGATTTCAGTAGCACTATGCATTGGTTAATTGTGCAGTTAAACCAACATCGTAATCTCCCTCTTCCCTCCAATTCTCACAGACCAAAGTCAGACATTGTGAAAGATCCTCCTAGTGAAGCAAACAGCATACAGTCTGGGAATACTACAACAAAGACCAGCGACTCAAATCACACTTCAAGGTAACTCTAGACTAAAGTTGAGCCTGTGGTATCTGAGAACTGTGTTAAAAAGCAAACACTTCTTTTTTTTGATGTATGAGCACTTGAACACTCTGCTAGTGAGGACAGATTCAGGCTTTGGAAATATTAATTCTGTTGTCCATCAGTTTTCATTTGTCTGCTAAAATAATTGTATTGTCAATTGGGTAGTAATGCTTTTGGCTGTAAACACAGTGGGGGAAAAACATTAACCAGCAATCGTATCAAATTCTTGTCATCGCTCGATAGCCGTAACAAAGGTTACTTTTTTACTTCCTTATCCATAATTCAGTCACTGTAATTGTCAAGATAATTTTCCAAGTATACAGGAACTAAGTATACATGAACAGATTTGCTGGGATCTTGCTATCAACAAAAAGCGCAAATGGCTGGTTTGATATTTGTCTAAGTTTGAAATGAGCGTATGGAGAGAGGCTTATTCCTAGTCTTCCTATACTGTTCTTCCATTTCTTAAATCAAAAATTCAGCATCACAGAACAGTTTTTGTATTATTGAACTTGAGAGCTACAAGAGGCAGGACTGAACTGGGTGCTTTGCCTGTGTGGGCTGTATAAGAATTGCATCTCTCTTTAAAATGTGCTGTAATAAGTGTTTTATAGTGAAGTCACGTGAACAGAGGCAGTATTAGCTGCAAACACTTGTAGAGCACATGGGAAATATGGTTGGCACTGCAGTTGGCATTCAAGTTGGCAAGGTGTGACTGCAGAAAACTCTTTTCTTGCAAGTTTTTAAACAATAGCATGAAAATCTTGAATAAGAGGGAATATACTTTGCACAGTAACCCACTGGAATGTAGTGAGGGCAGTGTGAAATCTGTTGTGCTACAAGACTGAGCTGTTTGCAGGGACTGCTGTTAACTCTTCCTCAGCCCCCAAAGAGTGAAGTGTCCATTCCTGATTTGATTACAGAGAGGCAGCTTTATTGCAGTGACTCTTTTCTTGTCCTGTTCTTCTTTAAACTGTGCTTATTTTGAGACTTAGGATACAGGAGACTTGATGCACTTGACTAATGACATAATGTTAAATTGAGAGATTACATCAAATAATTGTTTTTACTCATTAAAGGAGTCACTCTGTCTACTGCAAAGTCTTTTAGTCCATGTTTTGTGGCAAGCTTTTGTCAGGCCTAATTAAGCCTTAATAGTATCAGGTCTAGCTGGGTATTTTTAAAGGATACCTCATCTCCTTTACTACTTAAACTGTCTTTTTAAGTGTTTTGTTGCATGGAACTTTTCTGGCAATTCACTGTTCTCAGGGGTGCTGTCAAGATTCTTTTTCTAATTTTTACAGAATTACAAGTTTTTTTCATGCCCAGATTGCTTAACAGTTGTTTTGGGTTTTTTTTGTAAATTGTCTTCTAGGGCTCTCTGGATTTTTAAAGAAATCCTGTTTAAACTTCTTGGATACCATGCCTGTTTCTGACAACATATCTTGGTTTATTCCATGCCTTCCTGTGTACTTTCAGATGGAATGTTTTGAAACACTTCACTTATTTGGCCATAAACCTTTTTCGCTATAAACATGAAGCATCAGGGTGTTTAACTTTGCAAAATAATGTGAGTGGGCCAATCCCTTTGCCTTCTATAAGAAGCAAAAATTGTATGCATGTGTTGAAGAGATTGGTGGTTTCCATCTGTGCCTAATCAGCTCTTTGTACAGGGGAAACCCTGAAAACCTCCCAGAGAAATGGTCGGAAGGCTCAGTTCTGAAACTGCCAATGTAAATGTTTGTGAGTGGGACTGTGGGGAAATCCTGCACCTCAGCCCTGCTTCCCACAGCCCTTCCATGTTACTTTGTCATGGCATTTAAAGATGCATGGGCAGTTCCATTTTCTCTTTCTTTCTTTTTTTTTTAAACTAATTACAACTCTCGGAGCTGCCTTTTAACGAGCAATAGCCAGAGTTCACATCCGACCCTGTAGGCAGGTGGAGGCAGCGGGCTCTGTTCCGGTATCTGGGGCAGCATTTTGGCTCATTCTGAGTACAAGAGGAAACAAATGACCAAGGCAAATTACAGGAAGGACTGGGTTTCCTAGAGGAACTCGGGGCTCGGGGAGGAAAATACGTCCTCGTACTACGCTTCCGGGAACGCCAGCAGCCGTGCGGGGGATCTGCCGAGACGGTACCGGAGTGCCGGCGGAAACCCCAAAACCTGCTGAGCCAGCCAGCCTTTCTTGTAAGCCACAATCGAGGTGGCATCATCTCATCTTGCCCATGGTTACGTGTGCAGCTTGGCAGCTCCTGTGAGTGTGTCTGTGCAGCGCTGGGGCATCCCCCTGCCCCGGCAATCCGGAGCACGGCTCCGGGCTTGGACAGGCTGATCCCGGAGCAAAGGGGCTGCTGCAAGTAGGAGTTTTACTGAGTGTTAGCCCAGTGCAGCAGTGTTCTGTTTTTTTTGTTTGTATATTCTGTCTATTAAAAATGCTTTTCCTTTGGTACTTGTTAAAATTGCAGCAGCCTCCTAGGTTAGATAAGAAAATACTATTTTTGGTGCAGTAACTTCATTTTTGGTGAGGAAGTTTGCAGAAATACAATTGTTCTATTTTGGAAGCTGTACATCCGTCCTCAATACATTTTTCTGTTCTGCCTGGTTCTGGAATACCCCTTGGATAACTGCTACTTAAGGACTTTCTCCTTGTTAACTTACCACTGCAAGCCATTGAGTATTCCTGGTGGATAGAAAATGAGCTTAATTCCCTCCTTTTCTGTTTTAGTGCACTAGCCTTGTGTGCTGCAAGTGAGGAGGAGAAAAGGCAGAGTGGTTTAAAACTGGAGCTTGATCCCAAAGTAAACTAACCTTCCCTCCATCCCTCTCAATAAGGCAGCTCTCAGCAAGCTACTTTTCACTGATGTATAAAGACTCTTCTTTTTAATTTCCCTATTGGGAATATTCCGCTGCTTAAGCCTGACCCTTAATTAGGAGCAAAAGCTGTAAATTACAGCAGTCGCTGCAGCTGACTTGGAATTTGCTGGTAGCTGGAGGAGTGTCCAAGGCTTGTTGAAGCAGAGCTTTGGACCAGCCTGTGAAATGTGCTTGAATGTCAGCTTCCTAGAGCTTCAGCCCTTATTAGCTACATTACTAATTGAATGATAGCACAGCATGCAAATTGCCAAGATAATCCTGAGCAATAAATACCAGTGGGTTCTTTTTGGGTGGTTTGTATTTTTTTTTCCCCTTTTTCTTTCTCCCCTAACCAAAAGCTCTGGCTGAAAAAAATACCCTTGTGCATTCTGGATTTTATTTACAATAGCCTCGATTCCAGAGGGAACATTTTGAGCTATTTTATCCATAGACTGATTGGGCATCTGATTTGTATAAGCTCAAAGCAGCTGAAAGAGAAGCCAAGTTGTCCCAGTGCCTGTGTTGTTCGCAGCTGCAGAGTTCCAACATGGGAATGAAAGAGCCGTGGCCGAAAGCTTTCATGTGGTTTTGTATTGCAGAGTCACAGCCTTGTCTCATAACATCAGGGCACATGATGAGATGGTGAATTTAGATAAGAGAACTCTTTCATCTGCCCCTTGGGGAGGAGATCCTTCTCTCTGTCTGGCTCCTGTCCGCTTGGCTCTGCTGTGGTGTCCTCCTTTCTGGCAGGGTTGGATTAGAGAGAAGCCTGCAAGAGACTCCCTGTGCAGAGCTCGGTGAGACAGGTTGTTCTCTGGGGCTGAGTGTGCTCTGCAGCCCTCAGAGGCACAGGGAGCCTGTCTGGCACAGGGAGCAGGTCACACCTTCATCCTCTGCTCTGCCTGCCCGGGTTCTCCTCCCAGCCTCTGCCATCTGCGCAGGCGAGGGAGCGCAAGTCACACCGAGTTTGTTTTCAAATGCTTTTCCTAATAAACTTCCCCTTTCTCTTTTATTTTTAACTTTTTAATAAATGTCTTCTCATTCATTTTAGACCCAGACTGAAAAATGTGGACAGAAGTACCGCACAGCAGCTGGCAGTCACAGTGGGAAATGTCACAGTAATTATCACAGACTTTAAAGAAAAGACTCGCTCTTCATCCACGTCGTCTTCTACAGTGACCTCCAGTGCAGGATCAGAACAACAGAATCAGAGCAGCTCGGGCTCTGAGAGCACAGACAAGGGCTCGTCCCGTTCCTCCACGCCCAAGGGGGACATGTCGGCAGTCAACGACGAATCTTTCTGAAAAATTGCACATGGAGTTGTGGAAACTATGAATCAGGGTATGAAATTCAAACACTCCACCTGCCCACGCTGTTCAAATCCTGGAGAGCCTCTTCTGTGCTTGAACACACTTTCTCGGACATCGACCTCTTACTGATGCAACCAGGATAATTTCTGCTTGCCGTGGGCATCTGGCCACCAAGGAATTTCTCACCCTAGCGATTACTCTTGACACTTTTATGTATTCCATTGTTTTATATGATTTTCCTAACAATCATTTATAATTGGATGTGCTCCTGAATCTACTTTTTTATAATATCTGCTGTGCACAATTTTCCATGAACATGACAACTTTTTGTTTTGGGGTAGGGAGCGGGTGGGGTGGGAAGGGGGCTTTATTTATTGCATTCACAAACTCCATCCTCTTTTGACATATCCTTTTTAAGTTCAGTTCTTCTTCCAGTTATACTGTGTACTATCAGTTTTGATATAAATTATATATAAATATATATATAAATAAATATATATAAAGGGTTATTTGAAACCAATACATGGAAACGCTGGTGCTTGAAACACTGTGAAGTGATAAAACAAATTAATTGAACAGTTCAAGATCTGGGACAGTCCCCTTCTGTGAAAGTACTGAAACTGAAATGGAACTGGTCTTAGGTGAAAAGTGTTCCTGAAGGTTTGAACCTGGATGGGACCTGTTCTCTCTATTGTTCCTTCCCCGTTTCTTCCCTAAGCAATGGCTAAAGTGTACTGGACACGGTTTTGATTGTTACAGCTTGGGCTCTGAGATGAGAGAGGATTGCTCCAGGGAGCTCAGGCTGGTGATGTGCAGGTCCATGCCCAGCTGGAGCGGAAGCATTCCCAGCCAGACTGCTGGTGTTACACCACGGATCCGTGTGTTCGGTAACGTGAGCACGGCTGTGTCATGCACAGCCAGTCCCACACGTGTTGGTGTTGTTAATGAATTCCAGCCAGCAGCCTCAGTGCCCGAGGTAACTAGAACTGGAGTGGTTGCTGTGGGTTGAAGGCAGCAGGGAGCCTGGGAGCAATCCCGAGTTCAGGAACCGAGCTGCTGCTCCCTCCAGCCGCGTGTGGGTCGGTGCTTGTCAGCCCTGTTCCGTCTGTCCCGTCCATGCTGTTGGGGTGGCTCTTATCCTTGAAGTCCATCTGTATCCCAAGAGTGATTTCTGAACAGCATCTTGTCCAGTGATGGGCTTGTCAGCATTAGGACACTTCTGAGTCTCCTGCTGTGGGAGCAAAAGTAGGGAAAAGTTTTGGTGCTGGCAAGTGAGCGACGTGTGACTCATGCTTGTGACCAGCATCTCCTTCATTCTTACTCTAAAGCTCTCCAGACTATAATTTCTTTTCCTGGCCTGTTAGTGTTGCTTTACAGTTTACCTTCCATGCATTATCCTGCTAAAACACTCGGCTGAAGAGGTGAAACAAACTTTTTTTAAAAAGCAAAACTAACCCCAAACCTCTTTGGCTTTTCATCTTTATTTAGTGGCCCCAGGGTGCTTTGCAGTAATTTCAGGCTCAGAGGCTGTGGCTTCATCTGACATCAAATGCATAACTTTTGGGCATGATGAAAGAGGGCCACATTTTGACAACTTTGTGCCTGCTTGTTATATTGTGAATTACTTGCTTGGCAAGAGAAATTTCTCTTTGTGGAGGCAACTGATTTAAGATTTCTTTTAAAATCTGTGTGGTTTTGAGTAGCAGACACAGGTTCCTTTCACACTGGCAACAGAAATGTGTGTGTAAGGGATCTGGTAGAGCCCCTGCTTGAAGGCACGTGCAGTGGTGGTGCCTTGGCAGCAGTGGTTTTATTCTGAATATGTTAACATGGGCACCCCAACTTAATTCTGCTTATATTCGCAGTATAGGCTGTCTTTTGTAAGCATTTTTAAAAGTATTAAAGAACCAAAGGAAAACAGATGCTTCCTATGAGCATCAAGACAATTTATTATACATAGTTTTAAATACTATGAATATCTCAATCCACATTTTAACATTAGTGGGATATTGCAAAGACATTCCTTTTCCAGTTTTTACTATTCCTTTAAGGGTCTCAGGGAGGGTAAACTGGTCAGCCATATTTATTTATTTTACTGAAATGTATTGGAATAATTTTTTAAGAGAGATTTTTTGAAGATGCCCCTGAACTTGTATATTTTGCACTGCTTTATAAATGATCCATTATCAATTAGGCTTGCGTGCATCTCGGCCGTGATCCAGCCAAGAGCGTGAGCGAGTGGCAGGTCCCGCTGGCCTCAGCAGGGCTCATTCTGGTGCTTCAAGTCAAACCACGTGCTCACCTTCTTTGTTGGATCTGGGAATTTGTGCAAAAAAAGAAAAAAAAAAAAAAAGCATTGTGTGTACCAGGAAATTGCTTCTTTTTCAAGTGAAACTAGACCTGTAGATCAGTTAAAAAGCTTTAACGCCGCACGTGGTAAAGTCGGTAACATCTGTCCCTTGGGCATGCCTCCTCGATGAAGTAGCTTGCTATAAACAAATGGGAAAATTTCATTGGAACAAGTGACCTGTAATTCTGCATTCAGTTAGGAAGTGCTGGCTAAGCACTGAACCCCCCAGCCTCATCCCTAGCTGTTGTGTTGTGGGTTTGAAGGACAGCGTTTGCTTTCACACTTCATGTCCGAAGCTGGCGTCCCTGCGGCACCGCAGGCGGGGTTCCCTCCGCGCCATGGCCGTGGGCCGGCCCGCCCTTGGTGGGGAAGGTGTTCCAGAACCAAACCAAGCAAACACTAGTGTAGGGAAGGACCAGATTCACGGTGTTCAGTGGCACAGAACGCAGGTAAGTGAAGCACAGTGTTACGATGGCGAAGTTTGGACTCTTACACAGACACACACACACAGACACCGACACAGCTTGCCTGACTCGCTCAGTTGACGTAGTTCTGCAAAGGAAAGGTGACAGCGTTTTACACCACCAGGCTATTTATTTGAATTGGAACTTTGCTTCAAATTGGACAGATCGAAAATTTGGCAGCAGCTTCTGTGAGTTTATTTCCACTGAGATGTTTTCACCTGCCTTACCAAGATCATTCTCAGTCTACTTTTTTAAGCTCTACCATAAACTTAAATTATTGAAAATTTATTAATTGCTGACTATATAATAACCTTTGCTTGTATGTAACCGAATGGTTTTAAGAGCCAACATTTAGAGTATGACAATGGAGCTGAACAGTTTTTAATGCGCAAGCAGTTCTGTTCTTGTGTATGACTTGTAACCTTAATTTACTGTGTAAAGATGGTTACATTATTTCCTTAGCTTTGTTTGTTGGAGACAAATATAGAATGCTTGTTTAAGTATGTCAAAACATAATCTTATCTTGTGGATTTTTATGTTAATGTATTATACGAGCTCTATTTTTCATTTGCCCAGAAAGACAGCTTGTATAACGCTTCTGAAAGTTTTTCCGCTCTGTAAAGTCTTTAGAGCTGACAGTCCTGTTAGGTTTGTTTTAATCTTCATGCTAAAGTGTCAATGGTGGTTTTGTGAACTGGTCAGAAATTCACAGGTCTTAAATGTTTTTGGGAAATTTATATTGGACACTGCTCTTTGTCTAGCAAATAAAAGATGTTAATATATTCCTGTTACTGGCATGTGCACGACTGTTATTAGAAGCCACTTTATCATTTTCCTGCTTTAAATAGAAATGTCTATTTATGAATTCTGCTTGTAGTTTTTTCACAAATAAAATAGTAAAATTTAATTAAATCTGAAAGCTCTCTTTTTTGGGAGATGCCAGTATTCAGAAAAGGTGGAGAGTCCTGTTTTTGGAGCAGCTCCTCAGTGTGTACAGCTCGTTCCCGAGCACCCACTTCTGCAAACACAGGTTGTGCCCATGGAAAACCTCAGTGAAGCGAGTAAATCCAGTTTGTTCCCTGGGACTCACAACACGGGGAGACTTTGGGGCAGATGTGTCTGCAGAATTTGGGTTTCTGGTCCCTGGAAATAATAGCTTTTCCCTTTCTGTAGCTGCAGGAATGATGAGGCTTAGTGCAGAGGATTTAGTGAGAGCCCTTGGGAGTTCCTTCTCCTGTCTTGTGCTAACGAATTCCCGGGAGTAAATTTAATAAAATGTAATTGAGAATCTAATTGTATTTTTGTAGCATAAAAATACTGGTATTTTGCAAGCAGTGTTTTGGTCCTCTGCCTAGGAAACAAGGTGATGTGAATTACTGTGCTCGTTCTAGTTCGTGTTTCCCCTCCACCACCCGAGATGGGAGATGTGTGATGTAACTGTTCAAATATGAAGTTGAAATTTGAAAACAAAGCAATGGATAAAATGCCAAGGGGACAAATTTTTTTCCTGGGAATAGAAGGGCAGTTCCTAAACGAAAAGGCGTTTGGATACTTTTATGTATGCTGGGGGAAGTGTGTGTTACAAATAGAGGTCGCTTTAGAAAACCCCATGTGCAAACAGACTCTTGAATGCTTTTAACCTCAGTTGGAAGCGATTCAGGTGCCTTTGTGCCAAGAATAAGAAGAAACAGGAAAGGTAGTGGTTGTTCTACAGACCCGAAAAGCACTTGCTTGGCATGCTGAGGACTGAGCAGAGGAACAGTCCTTGCCTTGAAGAGTGTACAGTCCCTGTCCTCAACTCTACCAGCCAAAGGTGCCAGAGCCACTGCGGGGGCAAAGCATAAGAGCCACAGGGAGAGGAGGAGACGGCCTCATCTTCATCACCCTGATGCTTGAATGTGAAGGCAAAGACTTGAATGGAGCCATCAAAAGACTTCCATGGCAGTGGTGTCCCCCTCAGAGCCTGCCCGGTCACCCCTTTGCTGGGATTTCAGGTGACTGCTCTGGAAATTCTTTGCCTTGGAGCCACGTGAACCAAGGGCCACCTCCAGTGCTGGAGCTGGAGTTGTCCCTGCTGCTGGCTGTCACTGTATGAAGATGATGCAGTGCTGTGCTCATGGGTTTGTGGATCCCTCCAAGATGCACATGTTCAGCTTCAGGCTGGTGTCTTGCCTGGCAGCAGGCCGGGGATACAGCCCCTCTTGGTTGTTCAAAGGTAAACCTGAGTCTACTTGCTGTAAAGACAGCAGAGCTGTGAAACTTCACATGTTATTCACAAACTGACTAGATTTTAAAAAAAATCCCAAACAAACGGATCTGGAGAACCAGCGGGATCCGGAAGGAAGAGGGAGACTGCCTGCATTTTGTAACACCTGGATGCCCTCACGGCTTTTGTAGTTGTAACAAGGAGAGGGAAATGTCAGGTCTTTCTGCCTGCCTTTCTCTTGGCTGTTCCTTGAATATTTACGTGCCCAAGACTTGCTTGTTTTTGCTCCTGCTGTCAGCAGACACAGCGAGGCTTGTTTGCTGTTTTCCCCTTACGATCACAGATTGCTTGATATTTGTATGGAGTCTTTTTCCAGACAGGGTTGGGGCTGATGCTGATTCTAGCTGAACCCATCTAATAGGAAGACACTGGAAACTTCAGCCGTGTTTTCTCATTGTTTATTCTCAGCAGAGAAAAACCTGTGTGCAGAGATCACAAATAACATCAAAGGCTGTTTCAGAAATTCCTAATCAAAGCATTTCACACCACTGCAATTATCCCACTTGCAAAACTCCCCCATGGCAGAGCACGGAAGCCTGTGACAGTGAAGAGCACTCTGTGCCTAACTCTGGTCTGCAGTTAGTACTGATATTAAAGATGAAAATCCTGTCTTCTTGCAGCCTGCACACCTCAGCACTTGCCTCCAGTCCCCTGTTGCTCCTCAGACAGGGATCACTCCTCGCACAGCAGGAACTGATCTGGCAGCCCTGGCTGCGCAGGAAACTCGGAAGGCACGAGCCAGTTGTGCTTCCTAGATGAGGAATCAAGAAACAAATACTCCCTTGTTCTCCTCTGTCTCCATACAAAAAAAAAGAAAAAAAAAGAGAGAGATGCTGCTCTCCACCATGACTATTTATTATTCCCAGGATACTGAAGATTTCATTACTTTCTAACATTTCTAATTTTTTCCAACTTCTTTTCCTTCGTCATTAGGAGTTGTCAAAAGTGTTCTGACGTCCTTAAGAGGCTGTTCCACTTCCCCCCTTCTCCAAAACCATTCTGAGAAGGATTGAAAACTGCACAGTGGCAACTAGAGAGTCCCAGCGTGCGAATCCCCGCTGTTCCACATCCCTGCCTTGGCAATCCTCCCTTCCTGCTGCCAGCAGGTGAGGCAAAGGCATCCAAAGCTGATATTCCCTTAAATACTGTGAAATTCCCAGTGTAATACACACTTGATAACAGCACATCAAAAGCTTTATAGGAAGCTTTTTAATTGGCCACAGCTACTGGAGCTGGACAGAGTTTGAGGAGGGAGATCTGAAGTGTTTAAGCTGCTCTAAGTTGCTCTCAATTGTTGAAAAGAAACGAGTTTGGGAGCTGAATTTGGGTGCAAAATATCCCTGTGAGCAGGAGAAAACCGGAGTGCTGTAAGAACAGCACGTAGTGGCCCAGGTAAGCAGAATGGGAATGGATAAAGCTGATTTTTGTTCCTCCTCATGCTGTGCTGTCTGATTCATGTTGCCCAGGAGGTTTGGTGTGGAGTTGGCAGGAGGAGTTTTCCATGTTTGTGTGTGTATTTTAGGAGAGATTAAAGCTCACAGTAGAGTAGAGAAGCAGAACTACTGAAATTTTAATTCTGCCTTCACCCAGGAATTGATACCTATCTAACACATACAATCTATAATCTTAAATATAGATGGGATGTTTTCACATAGGTTATAGAGATATTCTATGGGACAGGCTAAAGGTGCAGTGAGGTTTAAAAGCACAACCTGTCAAAAGTTATCTCTGATAGAGGTTTACTCTTTTTTTGACTCTCTCAAAGAATCACCAGGATAAGCCAAGAATAAATAGGGCCAACAATCCCTCCCACCCCTTTTGGGTGGTTGTAACTGTCTTACTCTGCAAATTGGCTTCCACAGCAAGTAGGCTGTCTCTGTTCATTTGCTTTACTTCCCTATGGGGTTTATAAAAATAAGATGAAGAAAGGGCAGGAAAGAAGTAGCTTTCCATTAAATTAATTTCTTTCTGATCCAAGAAAGACAAAATCATGGAGCAGCAGAAGGAACTGGTTAAGGCTCAAGGCTGATGCTACTCTCTGGGTGAGTTAATTTATTTATACATGCAGATTTTTTCAAAGGTTTGAAGAGATGTCCACCAGCCTTGAGCCTCCCAATGGCTTTGGAAGAGGCTCCACGGAGCCTGGATGGAGAAGCTGCCCCGCAGCCAGGGGCAGCCCAGTGGGTGCCTCTGCCCAGGAGCAAACGACTCGTGCCTTTCAACCTTTCTCACATGCACATGTGAGAAATTTCATTCCCTTTCCTTCATTCCCAGCAAGGAGAATCCTCTGAAATCTCAAAATCTCTCTGCTCAGCCTTTGTGAGAGGTTGAGGCTTTGGCTGAGGCTTAGGGCTGCATCCAGGCTTTTACAGACTTGACAGCAGAGCCTGCGGAAGCCTGGCAGCATCCCCGCGTGCCCAGGATTTGTGCTGGCTACCAGGAGACAGGGGATGGAAATGTATTTAGCTGCTCCTGTTGTTCTCCCTATTCAACCCAAGTTTTGTTGGTGTGAAGTTAAGGGAGGAAAATGTGCACTGGAGTTACGGAAACATTCCGTGGGAAAGGAATATGGTGATTCCTGGGGGGCGGGATTGTTGCGGCAGCGCGGGGTGTGATGGCTGTGTGACAGCCTCTGACAGGGACCGACCTGGGAGTCGCTGTGGTACAATGGCACGGGGAAAATGAGTGATGGGGACCTCCCCTGACTGCAGAGCTCCCGAATTGTGATGACACTCAGAGGGGGAGAAAGCCTGGCGGGGGGCGGGGGAGGCTGACAGGGGTGCCAGGTTTTGGGAACCGCGTGCAGGCTGCTGCCTCTGACTCAGCCCTGGCTGCTGTCTGTGTTGGCTGCCTCCACCTTCCCACCCAT
>VWZW01002639.1:1773576-1895339 GCA_013397115.1 Edolisoma coerulescens
GGGTCTGCCAACCCCCTGCCATCCCCCTGCCATCCCCCTGGCCCTTGCAGGGGCTGCCATCCCCCTGCCATCTTCCCCTCTGGCCTTGGCAGGAGGAGCCCGGCTGCAGGAGCAGCAGGAGAGCAGCCTGCATTCAGTTCCTCTGTGCTGCTGTGCTGGCCCAGCCATCCTGCAGCAAGCCTGGGGAGATGGCCCTGCTGGACCCCCCTCACCAACAGCTTTGTCAGCCCTTGCACTCGTTTCCTGCACCAGGCAGGACCAGCTCTGCTTTCGGGTCCTAGCGGACCCATCTATCCTCTGCAAGTCCTATTAGAGGTGCCAATCGTCATTTTCCTTCTGTGCCAAGTTACAAATCCCACAGATTTATACATCCAAAGTCCTCATCAATCAAAAGATTAAGTCAAAGGCGATGAGTTAAAACAAGTGGGAGGTGACTGCACTGAGAGCAGTGACGAGCCAGTACTCACTCCTGGAGCTGGTGATTCCCCTGAGCTGGGTGTTGTGGGCTCACTCTGCTCTCTCTGCCAGCCAGAGAGCGGAACCAGTGGAGAAAAGGGTTTTATTGGAAGGATTTCATTGGAGTGGTCCCTTTCCTCCCCACATCCATACACTGTCTGAGGAGCAGGAGCTGGATGGAGCAGGATATGAAGCTCTCAGACCCCTGGTGTCCTGGCTGGAACCAGAAGCCACACCACCATCCTTCCTCGTCTTGGGCAGGAGCCTGCACTGAGTCACTGGAGTTACTCCTGCTGTGGTGCTGAGTGTTGTATTTCACACACGGCTGGGAGTGACTCTCTGTGCAGGGAGTTTGTGCCTTGTCCTGCTGGACGTTGGGAGACGTTTTTCCCAACAGCAGATCAGCAGTTTACTTGTAGTGGATTAGTGACTCTCCAGGAGTGTAACAGGTTCTCCTTCATGTTGGGCTTGCCAGAAGGGGGTTGATATTCCTGAAAGCTGGGATGGTGGAGTGGATCTCAAACAGCACTGAAATCCAGTGATGCTTTTCCCTTTTCTCACCTTTATCAAGCACTAACAATACTCTCAACATCTGGACTAGGGTAAATGGTGGAGATTTTTAGACTTTATCTCTGCATCTGGATTGTTTCCAGATTGTTGGCAAAGCTGGAGGTAATCTGTGCCTGCCGGGACAGGGACCTGGGAGGGCAGAGCTGGTGACAAGGGAAGCAGAGGGTGAGCAGGGAATGCTGCCTCTCTGCTCCAGTCACCCCTGGCTTGTCATGTGTGCTTGGAGCTTGGGAGGCTCCTGCTGAGGCTTTCACAAGCTCTCTCTTGGGATTTTGGCCAGTGCAAGTAATTCCACTTGGGAGTCTTAAAACCGCTGTCCGGGGAGGCAGAGCTCAGCCTGCAGCTCTGTGTGCATATATCCTTGCTGTTCCATGGATTAAAAAAAATAATAAAATAAACACTGGTCCTCTTACCTCGGGCTATCCATTAGGAGTGTGATTTAGTGCAGGGAGGGCTATAAAGGCAGTTGATAAATCTTCTGTGCAGCACAAATAAAATCTCTTGCGGGAGGAGAAAGGGCCCTGGATAACAGAGCGGGGAGGAAACAGCCCTTTCCCCCATGTCTAATTAGGCTGTCCAGGAGGAGTTAATATAAAATAATAGATCTGGAAAGCCCAAATCTTCACAGCCTTAGGAAGGACTTCATCCCCTTAAATTACGAGGCTAAGACCTCATTCAACAATGCTTTGAAGGAGATCAACTGGCAGCGCTATTCACGGCGGCTCCGGGCTCGGGCGCGGGCGCTGCGTGATTGCAGCATCTTCTGAAGAGAAGAGCTCGCTCCTGTTCCCATTGAATGCTACTATTTTTATCCTCCTTAATTTCTAGAAGGTATTTCCAAGTGGGAAGCAGAGCAGAGAATAGCAGATCTTAACTCTGCTCCGTGTAACAATTTCTGTAAAAAGGAGGGTGAAATGTTTGAAATAGCTCGTATCTATTTTTGGTACCACCGGTGTGGTAGCAAAGCACCTGGAGGGTGATGGGGCACCCTGAGGGTGATGGGGCACAGGATGGGGAGGGTCACTGCTGGCCCTGTCTCCCATGGGGTTCACAGGCTCCTGACTCTGCTTGAGCCAGAGGTACCTGGGGATGTGTTGGAAGGGCCACGGGGAAGGGTGATGCTGGCAGGGGGGAAAGGGGGTGTCTGTGGTCGACTGTATCCCCCTCCCAGCCCAGGAGACCCCTCCTGTCTCACCCCTCCTGGGCCCCCCTTGCCTTTGGAGTGTGGTGGGGAGAGCTTTGATCCTTTCCCATATGGGAGGCAGAAGAGCAGAGGGACTTAATTAGGTGCAGTTACCTCACCCACCGCAGAGCAGCCAGGCCTGTTGGCATGAGGTCAAAGAGGAAATCCAGGGCCCAGCAGGGCCAAACTGGAGGAGTTATGGGGGATGCCTGGACCTTGTGCTCTCTCCCGTTGAGCTGTAAAAGGCTCAAAGTCTCCCAGCATCACAGAAAGGCTGGAGAGTCCAGGACTGACCATCACTGACCCCTGGCTCGCTGTTGGAGCTATGGGGTGAGGGGAGTGCTTTGGGGAGAGGTTGATATGGGATGGATCCTGGCTGAAAAACACAGCCTGGGACTGAGCATTGTGCACAGGGGCAAACAGGGACAGTGATTTGCGAGTCCTCGTTTCAGTTTGTGACCCTGGCAGTGCAGTTTTGGATGTGTAACAGGGCTTTTATCTTGTGATTGCTCCCTTCTGCAGCCACAGCTTTTGCTTCTCTACATGCCCAGGTTCTCTGAAGCTACTGAGCACAATGTTGGCACACACAGCTCTTGTGCTGGGCAGAAGCATCCTGCTTCACTTGAACATGAAATATAAATCAGAGATCAAGTGAATTATTGTGCCATGCTGCTGCTCAGGCAATAGGGAGTCTTTAAATCAATCAGGCCCCAAATAAATAAATAAACGTGCAGCAGACATGCTGGAGTGCATGTCTGATTCCTATCAGAGGCAGTAATTCAAGGCAGATGCTTGCAGTTCTCTGCTCCCTGCTCTGCGTTACCTGGGCTGCTGGAGTCGCAGGAGACAGAAAACAAATTTTTTTCTAAGCTTTCATTATTGTTGCCAAAGAAACCATTTCATTTGGTTGCCACGTGTGCAGCAAATCTGGTTCAATCCATCTGGATGGTGAGGGATGAAGGAGAAGGGCTTTGGGGAGGGAAGTCTGCAGAGTGCAGCCACCTCAATGCCTGTGATGCACCGTGACCCTGGAGATGGGGCTGGGAGCTGCAGGAGGGACAGCAGCTGCTGCTCCTTGGAGGGGCTGGAAGGGTCCCACTGTGAGGGTTTGACCTGCACAAGCATCCCCTCAGCAGCGTGGACACCTGGGTGAGCTGAGGCTGAAGGACTCATCCCTCAGAGACCCTCCAGACATCGCCCCAGGGAGCAGCACCGCGCCTGGCTGGGAGATCCTTCCACCCTCAGGCACTGAGATCCTTCCACCCTCAGGCACTGAGACTTCACTGGTTTTCCTTTCAGCTCACTCTGGCACTCGGGAGAGAAACGTTTGAAGCATTTGATCTTTCTGGGCTGCTGTTTCCCTCCCGCAGGCGCCGGGCTCGGGAGCAGAGCTCCCTGGGGTTCTGAGTCTGCCGGGCACCATCCTGCTCCCCCCATGGCTGGCATCACCCTGCTCCCTCTGTGCTGCCATCACCCTGCTCCCCCCATGGCTGGCATCACCCTGCTCCCTCTGTGCTGGCACCATCCTGCTCCCCCCATGGCTGGCATCACCCTGCTCCCCCCATGGCTGGCATCACCCTGCTCCCCCCATGGCTGGCATCACCCTGCTCCCTCTGTGCTGCCATCACCCTGCTCCCCCCATGGCTGGCATCACCCTGCTCCCTCTGTGCTGGCACCATCCTGCTCCCCCCATGGCTGGCATCACCCTGCTCCCTCTGTGCTGCCATCACCCTGCTCCCCCCATGGCTGGCATCACCCTGCTCCCTCTGTGCTGGCACCATCCTGCTCCCCCCATGGCTGGCATCACCCTGCTCCCTCTGTGCTGCCATCACCCTGCTCCCCCCATGGCTGGCATCACCCTGCTCCCTCTGTGCTGGCACCATCCTGCTCCCCCCATGGCTGGCATCACCCTGCTCCCTCTGTGCTGCCATCACCCTGCTCCCCCCATGGCTGGCATCACCCTGCTCCCTCTGTGCTGGCACCATCCTGCTCCCCCCATGGCTGGCATCACCCTGCTCCCCCCATGGCTGGCATCACCCTGCTCCCCCCATGGCTGGCATCACCCTGCTCCCTCTGTGCTGCCATCACCCTGCTCCCCCCATGGCTGCCATCATCCTTCTCCCTCTGTACTGGTACCATCCTGCTCCCTCTGTGCTGGCACCATCCTTCTCCCCCCATGGCTGGCACCATCCTCCTCCCTCCATGCTGGTCAGCCTGGGCAGGGAGTGTGCTGAGTGCTCTGGGTGACTGTCCCCATCACTGCCCAGCCCTGGGGGAGGCTCCAACAGCAGCAGTGAATGTGGGCAGCTGAGCCTGGGCTGGAGGGCACCGGGGTGACAGGAGCTGTGCTAGCCAGGGAGAGCAGAGGCTGCGAGGAGGGTGTGCTGCCCTGGGAATGTGGCACTGGGGGTGCAGTTTTTGTCACTTGCAGATGGTCCTGGGCCCCTCTCGCCGGCCCCTGGGGCTGGAGGTGTGCATTTGGATTTCACTGGGGCTTTGCTTGCAGCTGCAGTCTCTGCCCTCGTGCGTGCCCGGTGCCGGTGCTTTATGAAGGCAAACGAGCCCTGACGCTGACGGGAGGCTGCTGGCACAGCAGGGCTTTCCCCTGCACTGTTTCATCTGTCCTGAGCAGACCTGGCAGCATCAGTCCGAGGTGATGATATTTCACTAAGTCAGGGCCTCTTCTCCCTTGAGTTACTCCAGGAGAGTGTTGAAAGTGAACCTTGGACCAGTGGAGCTGATATTCGCCCGACACCTTGTGATAAAAGATAAAGCAGTTGCAACACTGGGGATTCAGCCTGGATTTCTGAAGATTATCCCCGGGGGAGAGCTGAACTGATGCATGGGTAAGGTTTTTTCCTCCTAAAACTCCACTTGTAACCCCAAAAGAATAAAGGTCAAGCAGTTAAACCCACTCAGCACATAATCCTGTGCCCTTCTGAGTTCGCACAGTCTGTGTAAGAACAAGGCATGCTGACACTCATAGTCATGCTGGATAGACACACTGTGTACCCCACAGCGGGTTCACCCCTCAGCTCTGAGTGCCATTTTTGGTGTGTTCCTCCTCCAGCAGCTCATCCCAGCCCTGGACAGCAGTGTAAATCCTTCTTTGCAAATCATTGACCCAATAGGTCATAAAAGTTCCTTTATGGCCTGTCAAGACAAGCGAGGTTCTTTACGTGCACCCTAAGTCAGCACAGTAAAACTTTTATGGTGTTTTCAATAACAAGAGCTACTGCACATGAACAGCAACTAATTTTTAAAGCCTTGGTATTTCAGCTGAGATGAGGTTTTTTCCTCCCCTCTGTTGGAAAAACACTTGGATCAGTGTGCTCAGCAGTCAGTGCCTGGAGCTGCCCTCTCTGCCTGACGTGGTGCTCCAAGTTCCACAATCACTGAGCACCCCTGGAAAGGAACTTCTGCAGGCCAGGCTGCTCTTCAGGTAACACCTGTGCGAGTGGAGGAGCTCAGCTTCAGGTTCCCAGGTGCCCTTGGGAAGCAGGAATCCCTAATCCCAGCCACTGCTGCACCCAAGGGTTTCGTGTGCTGACATCCAAAGGGAGGGGGCAGGGGGCACAGAGGGGCACAGAGGGGCACACGCCATCCTGGGACACCTTCGTTAGGGAATTAGCAGGGTTTATTCGGAGCGCTCAGCCTGCTGCTTGTTACAGTCATGATTTTGGTCCTCTAAGGTTGCTGCTGTGGCCATGAGTGCCTGCCCCACCCCAGGGTCCAGCCTGGGCAGAGGTGATGGGATTTGCTGACCTGGACAAGGGAATTGCTTTTTTGTGGTGGTGGTGCTGTACTTTGTTTGTTTGTTTGTTTTTCTAAGAGAATGGCATTCTTTTCTGATCTCCTTCAGGCCTGAGCTGTCCTGGCTCTGCATCTGACCTGAGATGTCCTCAAACAAGGTGTGATGGATGCTGTCCCTGTGCCCTTTAACTGCTTGGCTGGAATGACTGTGCCCTAAATTCACACTGCAGCAGCCAGGGGTTGTTACTTCTCTCTTCTTCACTGAGCCTCAGCCACTTCATTGCCTCCCTTCACTCCTATGCTCCCAGTTACAGCCTTTGCCTCTTTGGACTTTGGCTTGCTTGAAGCTGTGCTGCCCCACAGCCCCAGTGTGGGGGTCCACACATGCCTGGCCCCAGCAGGTTGCAGGGCTGTGGGGTCTGCAGTCCCGTGCCAGCAGTGGGGTCCCCGCTGGCTGGAGCCTCAGCCCTCAGTGCTGCTCGTGCACGATGAGCTCCAGGCCCCAGGGTGGGAATCGATCCTGGGACAGGCAGCACTGATTCCCCAGCCCTGACAGAAGCAGGGACCAGAAGGTGAGAGAGGCCCCACTGCTGGGGTTTGGTTTGGATTGATTGTACCACATTTTCATAATCTGTCTGGGTTTGCTTTCTCTTTTCTTTTAAAAAAATCCTCCTTTTAATAAACATCCAAACATGGGGAAACCCTTCCTCTTTCAGGTCTGTCCCTGGACAAAGGACATGGGACAGTTCGGGGGCTGTGGGTGCTACATCACAGCCCAGACTAGGACCTGTGGTCTGGGATGGAGGGGATGCTCCTGGTCCTGGTCACAGCTATGGGTGGATGTGTCTCTCAGCTGGGCCTCCAGGAGGGCTGGAGCCAGCAGAGCCACTCCAGTTCTGTGCAGGATTTGGTTTTTTCCTCATGTCGGGAACGACAGCGATGCTGGAGCAGCACAGCAAAGGCTGGGAATGCTCAGGGGAGCTTCAGGGAGGAACTGTTGCTGTCGATCTGTTAATTAAGATTAATGTGCTAGCTGATAAGGATGACTCTGCGCCAATTGCTGTTACGAGCCAAGATCCTGCAAGGCAGCGAGCAGCACATTCCTGCTTCCTCAGCAGTTGGAGCCTCTGCCTTGCAGCCTGAGGTTCGGGGCAGAAAGCAGGATCTGCACAGCTCCCCAAATGCTTGAGGGCCCTGGAGGTCACTTGCTCTGCTGGTGGCATGCTCGAGAGCTTGGTCGTGTGCTCTCTTGGCAAAGGAACAGTTTTAGCTTTCCAGAGGGTGTTAAGGCAGAGCTTTGCATCCTCTCCTCCCAGGCATCAGTGTCAAAATTTCTCCACCCAAAAAGTGCATGAAATGAGGGACGTCATTGAAGAAGATCTTTGTGTGAATACATTTTTTTGCCCTCTCAGGTGGGATCTCTGAGGAAGCTGGATGTGCCTGCTACAGTAGGATGTGATGAATTAGGACTTGGATTGCCTTTGTCACAGCTGTCAGTGCAGGATTTTGGAGCAGAGGCTGCTTGCTGAGCACCACAGCACCCCGTCCCATCCTGGGAAGAACCTGCTGAATCAACATCTCCACAGTCCCTGAGGGGACCCAAAAAGCCAGCAGAGCCACTGAAACTGGAACAGCTGCAGGTGAGCATGTGCTCAAGATTTCAGAGCATCACAGCTTGTCAAGGAGCTCATTTTAATGTCCTTTACCCACTTCTTTGCCTTAACAGCCTCCTCCCTCCCTTGGTTTCTGTGTCTGGTACCAGCTGCATTTAAGGACAAAATTTGTGTAACCAGCCTCATTAAAGCAAACAGATTTGCCAAAGCCTCAAAGTTCACCCTTTTGGATAGCATCATTTTATCAGTAAAAGGTAGAAGTGGAAGGAGTGCTCCCTGAATCCCAGATGAATTCCCAATGGAGTGCTCCCTGAATCCCAGATGAATTTCCCCCCTGCTCGGTCCCCTCCTGCCTTCTTCCTTTCCCACCCTGACTGCTCCTGCAGCTGCTTTCATTTCCCTGCTGTTCCCCACAAAGGCCTCTGGCACCAGTCCTAATGAGGACGTGTAATTAACGTGTGACACATCCCAGTGCTGCCAGCAGCGTGGGGGACAGGGACAGTGGCCATCCTGCCCTGCTGCCCTGAGATGCAGCACTGGTGCAGCCAGGCGAGGACCAGCCCCGGCTGCCTGGGGCATCACCTCGGGTCATGGGTACTATCTGCTGTCATGCAGAACAGAGATTTTGCTGAAATAACACTGCCCTGGGGGAGGAAATGCCATTTTCTCTGCCAGAAAAGCAATTCACCATACATCAAATGGGGAAGCTAATTTTTTTTTTAAACTTAGGAGTGGGATACGATTTTGAAACCTCTGTTGTCCCACAATTTGTTTTTCCTTACAGGCACTGCTTGATGGCCTCACCAGCATCCCCTTCCCACCCTGCTCCTGAGATCCATCAGCTTCAAAGTTGAGCCAAAGTCTTTTTGCCCTGAGAGTCTGCAGTCAGCCCAAAGATGCCCAAGTCACTCACGCAGAAGAAGATAACCTTATCACTGCACCCTGCACCCATCAGTAACTCCTGTGACTGTCAGCTCCCTGCAGACAGAGGAATCTCCTAGCAACCTTGCACTGGCTCTTTGGATGCAGCCTAATTCGGTTTCTGGTCATCCAGAACAAAACCCCATGAAGGCATCTGGCAACCAGAGCGACAGACAGGCTGTGGTGGAGTGCAGGAGCATCTGGCACCATGATTATTTCAGCAAAATCCCTGCTCGGGGCTGATTTTGAGGTTTTTATGGTGAGCCTGAGTATAACATTCAGGTGAGGGCTCTGCAGCATCCTGCTGAGTGCTGGGCACCACCAACCTGAGCTGAATGCTCAAAGGAAGGATCCTGGTGCTGGTGAGGGTGCTCCTGCTCCTCACTCTTTCATCCTCGTTTCCTGGTAAAAGGAGTGAGAGAATGTGCTGATGCTTGTGATGGCAGCAAAAAAAGAGGAAAGAGAGGAGGAGTGAGGAAAAGAGTGGCATTTCTCTAGCCTAGGGGAACAACATATCCAGCTCAAAAAAATTTGAAAAATTTGGCAGTCTTCCACTGCCAGTAGATTTTTTTGCAAACGGCAGCCGTGGAAGGATTTTAGCCACATCTACTCTCATGTCTGTAGGTGACCCAGTGATGCCCAGTAACATGCTTGGCACTGGGAGCTGCTTTAGTGGAAAGTTTGAGCACCGCTGTCTCATGGTGGCAGGTTCTGACTTGGCAGGGTGGGTCATGGAACCCGAATTCCAGCATGGACTGACTGGGGAGCTTTTGGCTCCGGGATCTGAGTACTGGTCTTTACCCATGCTTCCCATGCAGAATCCCCACAGGCAAAGCAGTAAGTCTTTCTGAAATAAATTAAATGCTGATGCTCATTTAGAAAGGATTTATAGGAGGCAGTGTGCAGCTCCAGCTGGCAGGGCAGGAATGGAAAATGGAGCACGAGGCAGGGATGGGGGCAGGAGCGGGGGCTCAGGGTCACGCCGTGCCCCATGTGGCAGCTGCCGTGGCTGGAGGGTGGCTCTGTGCCCACACCCTGTGGGGACACAGCTGTCCCACCCTGCAGGTCACCGTGCTCCTGTTAATGATGCCCAGCATCGCCCAGGTCCCTGGGAACTGCCTGGAGCTGAGTGTGGTCAGTGGCTTCGAGTGCTCAGTCTGAGGATGTTAAAATTTAAGTATGAGCCATTTCATGTGGATGGATGAGAGCCCTTTACTGCTGCCACTGAGCTCAGTGACTCCCACCAGGGATGGCTCATGCCACTGATTTTACTCCTGATCTGGAATCTCTCCAGAGGTGTCCAAATGCCAGGCTTGGAGCCAGCCCTCTGACCCAGCACCAGCTGAAGATCTGGATTTAAACCCAGACACAAAATTTGGGGTGCAGGGACTGAGGGGTTTCCTTTGGGTTCATCCCAAACTGAAACCTTTGACTAAGATTTCAGCAGGGTGCTGGATGTCTGGAGAGCTTTGTGCCACCCCCTCTGCCCCAGCTCTCCCATCCCTCCGTGCAGTGGCTCCAGGTCCAATCCTGCAGGCACAGGAACCCCTGGCAGCTGCTGATTCCCCGGAGCTCTGCAGGGAGGGCTTTCCTCACGCAGCGCTGTGCTCTGGGGCAGTTTATTCTCCTGGCATCTGGTTTTACCCTGCCCTGGCTGCTCGCAGAGGGTTTCAGAGAACAAGGGGCCGGTTTCAGATCTTGCTGTTACAACCTCACATTCAAGAATTACTACTACTATTATTTCCAAGGAAACAGGGACTCACGCTCGTATCTTTTATGTGATTTCTCACATCCGGAGGTTCTCACGTGACTTTGCTGCCTATTTTTAGCTCCTCAAACATCTCTGCCAGGATGAAAGCTTTAAAGAAAACCCACCCTTGAAAGGGATGAAATGGGCATTTGCTTTAATGGTAAATTTGTGACTGTGACCCCCGAATCCCTACATTTCAGCAGCCTGGGGAGAGCAGGCAGGAACATCAGGCTGCAGTTAACTGTTTCTGTGTTTGCTGTTACACCCTCCTTCTTCAAACAGCAAAGACTTGTTGTAAAACAGAGCTGTTTCCAGAACCAGATCCACCTACAAGTCATTTAAAAGCCTCCTACCTCAATTTTGCAGGTAAAATGTTAGTCTAGCAGGAATTGAGAGGAGGGATTTTCCCCTCCATCTGCTTCTTGGCTGGTTTGTGGGAGGAAAAAAGCCACCCTGGCTGTTTTCACTTGCAGCACCCACCTTGGGGTGGGATGGGTGAGGATGGGACCCCTCTGTCCTCATGGACTTGGGGTGGCTGTGGGCACCCACCTGGTCCTGCCCATTCCAGCACATGGGATGCAAAACTTGGCATTTCCTTTGGGTGCCTCACAGGAAGCATCCTATTTGAAAAAGCCCAGCCATAAATAACACACAGTTGTATCCAGCTATTAGAGCGAGAGGAAAATTGTTCGCATTGTCACAAACTTCCATTTCCATTTTTGTCTCAATTTCAGCTTCATTAACACACGCTGACCTGCCTTATCAATTATAGCTATTTCTAGTGCGGGCATTTTGGTAATTGGCATCAAAATGTCAGGACAGCCAGTTGGAGCTCTCTGGGTACAGAAACCTCAGCAGTGCCTCTCGCTGATTACAAGCTTCAGTAATTAGTGATCAGCCGAGTCCCACCCTCGCTGCCACAGCTGCAAAACCCTCGTGGTGCCACACTGGGAGCAAAGCCCCGGCTGGGGTGTTCCATCCCAGGATGTGGTGGGTCTCTGAGCACAGATCAGGGTGGCAATCAGCCCCTCCCTGGTACCCCAGAGCCACACAGAGCCGTGCACCACGACAAGCTCTGCTGAAGGTGGCAAATTTATCCTGGATGAGTCAGGGCTAAATTTGTTCTCCTTCCCCGAGCTTGCAGCATGTGGCTCATGGCTTTGCTCCGGCTCTTCCTGTCCCTGTTCTTTCCTGGATTTAGGGTCAGAGCCGTGGAGCTGTCTGAGCTGTTGGGGTAATGGCAGAGCCTGTTCCTGGTGGTGCAGGCACAGAGGGGTTCAGCATTCCAAGAGCCAGGCAGGTTGGGGGTGCTGGGCTGTAGGAGGATGAGCTGGAACAAGCTGCTGCCAGACAGTAAGTAATTGGGGCTGCTCCAGCAGTGGGAGGTGGAGATTTTATAGGGCCTCTTGGTGTTTGGTTTCCTTTTAAATGCTGGTCTCCAGGGCAGAGGCTCTGCTGCCTGCTGAAGGCAGCACAGAATGAGAGGAGCAAGGTTGGGACCCGCCTGTCTGCAGCACCTCGTTGGCAGGGCTGTGGTTAAGGGCTGTCATTAGATGTGGTTCAGGCAGGTCACTGCTGAGAGTTGCCTCTGCCAAATGTTCTTTTCCTTTGGGAAGCTGGGATGAGGAGAGGCCTCTGCCTTCATCTGAGGAGTTCACTGCTCCCTGTCCCTGCTCTAGGGCCAGTCTCTTGCAGGGAAGGGGCAGCTCCAAGCACTGCTGGGCGCTGCAGATGTATTTACCTTTCCACGCTGAAACTACAAAGCTGTGGAGACCTGGTGACCCCATGTCACACGCTGCCCTGCCAGAGGGACAGGGCTAATTGAGACGTGACAGCCTGTGAAAGCAAACTGCCCCTCAGAGGTCAAGAAAACAAAGCTGATGAACAGATGCAAAACCTGACACTTTGAGAAGCTCCTGGAAGAGCATCGCGAGCGAGTGAAGGTGCATCCCAGCCGTGGCTTCACTGGGCTGGGTGGTTCTGTGTGCAGATAGGGAATTTAGCAAATGACTGGCAAAGCCTTGGAGTTTTTGTGGCCGGATGCTGTGGAGGCGTGGGATGGCTGGGTCCTGGGAGAAGCCTCTGAGGGCACCGAAGGGCTGCAGGGGCACTGCCTGAAGCAGGCAGATAACACAGACCACCAGGTGATTTGGGAGGGAAAGGCGAATGGGTGACAGGAGAGCAATCCTGAACACCCAGAGAAACCATGAGCTCCTCGTGTCTGAGGTGAGTTGGAACGAGGAGAAGAGCTGCCTGGCTGAGGTGGATTGAGGGTGTGTGTGCCTGTTCCTCCCTTCAGGAGCAAAACCAGCACAAACAAAATCGAGCTGACAAAAAGCTGCCAACATTTTGAAATGAGGCAGGGCTATAATTCCTAAAACCCACGGGACCCCCAGGGTGCAGGGGGACCCTGTGCCAGCTGCCCTCTCCCATCAGCACCAGCAGTCAGGGAGCGCAGCCGCTGCCCAGCGTGTGCCGGTGACAGCCAGCAGCCTGTTATCAGGGTGACATCCCAAAGATAAATGACTCCCATTATTGCCTTCATTCCCGGGCAGTCCCCTGAGGCCCCTGCACAGCCCTGGCAGCGGTGACCGAGGTGCTCAGGGCCCTCTGCAGCAAATCCTCCCGGCTCTGCCTCTTCATGCAGGTGGGGCTTGCAAGGGCTCTTAACCTGACACAGCTCCGAGAACCTGAGCCGTGCTTTGGGAGACAGCTGAGGCTGCTGCTCAGTGTTTTACCAAGGACAAGCCTGCTGCCAGTATCCCCTGGCCTGGCAGAGAACATCTGTCACTGGCCCTTCTGGAGGCGTTTTTCGTGGCACCTCCCTCTGCTCAAGTTTTAGGGCTGGGACAGAGGCAGTGGGTGCCATGGCACGCTGTGGTGCTGTGCCCTGCAGCCCTCAGAAACACGCCTGCTGCTCTGTTTTAATCTTTCCCCCTGTTATTTGCCTCCATTCCCCAGCTTGTCTTTCAGTTTGCAGTGCAAGGGAGGGCTGTGCCCCACAAGCACCTTCCTCACCCACTGGGGTAAGGGAGCAGGTAAAACTGGCCCCTCTGCAAGCCACAGCAAAAGGGACAGCAGAGTTTGGGCTTTGGACCATCAGCTTGTGTGGAAAATGGCTTTGGGGTTAAATCATTCTCACAATGATCGGGTTTCACAAATGTCTCGTTGTGCCTGGAACTAACGTGAATTAATTTGTGCAAAGAAATCCTTTATGGAGGTAGGCACTGCCTTGGCTTTCTAGAAATAGAGATGCTTCCTGCACAAACATGGGTGCAGAGATCCTGACTTTCTGATCTCTCCTCAGCCTCAAGAGACCCCACAAGAGGTTGTACATGAGCAGGCCAGGCTCAGAACCAGCACCCAGTTCAGCTGCCAACCGGGGGTACAGGTCTGGCTCCGCACCCCAGGGGTTGGCCCCACATCTGGGGGATACTGAGAGTTCAAAGATGTGATCTGAGCTGTTTAATTCTATTACTCACGAGCTCTGAATAGCTGCTTTAGACACCCTTGACCTTCTGCTTCAGAACAGATCAAAGCAAATCTCTCTGTAGTGATATACTTTATCTGATTCGAAGGGGAAGCATCCAATGAAGCGCTTGTTTTGAAAACATTATTTTACGTTGTGCCCCATTAAATTGTTGACATGTTGCCCTCTGGCTATTTGGCATTAGTTATACTCAAACGCTATCTACAGCCTTAATCTAATTTTGCCTTTCCTCATCTTTATTCCTTGATCTTCATATTACACTGCTTAACAAATCTGTTCAAGGACAAAATTGTTTCAAGACAGAGTTTGATAAGCCAGGGGAAAGGGCTGCAGAGCCGGGCAGGAATTGTGTCTCACGTCCCAGGCACTGGAATTCAGAGCAGACAGAAGGGGCCTGGTTTGTCTAAACTTTGCTCCTTCCCTCCATGAGTTCAGATTTCTGCTGGTCACGAGCTGTGCCAGGAGGGTTTGTGGTTTGTGCCATCGATGGATGTTTGACTTTGGGGTGGTTTCCATGCCCCTCCCTTGGAGGAGCTGCAGGAGGCCCAGAGCCCTGTGGGTGCCGTGGGACAGGCTCTGTGCCCTGTCCCCATGGGTGGTACTGCTCCACGGAGGGTTGGCTGGTTTGCTCTTCTTCACAGCTTGAAAGCTCTTCAGGCTGGATCACCCACACATTTCAACAGATCCCCTGCTGGGTCAGGGGTGCTGGTGGTGCTCTGCACCCCCCTGAACCCTGCCAGTCCTGTGCTTTGGTGATATTTTGCTGGGCTGCTGCTGAAGGAGTAATTTCTTCAGCAGGGCTGGACCCCAATTGCCATCTTTTTTGGTGTAAATCCACTAAGAAATCAGCAGGGAGAAAGAAGTTCCAGTGCCTTCCAGCCACTGAAGCACCAGTCTGGAGGGAGGGCCTTTTGCTACCACCCCTCCAAGCCGCTCCATGCCTTGGAGGGTTTATTTTGGGTAATGAGTCATATTTATTCTGTGCTCCTTTGTGATAAACCACAGGATTTGGTGGGGAATTTGGGAAAAGTGAGCCCTGCTGTGCTGGAAGTGTGCTGGATGCTCTCACTCTTTGCCTCGCAAGCCTAGATTGGAACCAGGTGAAAAAACGTGCTCACAAAGCAGCCAGAGGAAAAAAATAGCTTGATTTTAAAAGTGTTTCATTTTGAAAAGGGGAAGAAAACCTAAACAATCAGTGCTGTTAACATTTTCCATCACTATCCTTTTCATGCAATAGGACTTTTTCCAGTGCTCCAAAGCTCCAGCTCCAGCAGCAGCACACAGCTCCTGGGAACCAGCTTTCATTAGAGGAACATGGAAAAGGTCCACAGAAGTGGACCCGGGGTTTACAAAATGGAAACAAGAGTTTTCATGAAATCCTTTTCCACGTTTGTACTCCTTTCTGGGGGGTTATAGTGGATCCTCTTTGTGCCAAGTAATCGTCCCCAAAGAGCTACAACCACGGGCATCTGCACATGGAATTCTCCAAGTGACAACCTGACAACCCTGTCAGTCCCTTTGAGAGCTTCAGACAGGGATCCTAGCAATTATCCAAGGAGTAAAATGTATATTTATACTTTCTGTTTCTAGTAAACTGTCATGGGAATAAAAAAATAATAGCCCCTGACAAGATAAGAAGATCCAAGGATTTGAAAAATCCTTCAGCGATACAAAGAGCTGAATGAAACCCCAACAAACTGGACATGTTTAGCACCAGCTCATCTCTTTCTGACATCCAAGCAGTTGGAAATATAGATACAATTAAAAGGATTTGCAAAGCCAGCATAACACTACAAAGACTATTTTACATTATTTTTATAATGAACTTTAGTATTTACACTATTGCAGCAGGAATCCAAATAAATGTTCGTGGTTTATCTCTTTTCTGCCTCCAGTACATTGACTTTGGTTAAACAGCTATATTTATCAGTGCAATGCTGGCTATAAAAGTGAAAGAAACAAACTATAAAGTGTCCAGGGAAGCTGTGTATTTCTTTAGGTGGGTGGGTACACGGACAGTTCATAATTCTGGGGGTGGTAGTCACCTTTATTGCACATGAACAATGCCATCTACAGTGATGGTCCAGATGTACAAAGGTTTTTAAAGACTCAAAAGCAATAGATATGTGTTATCAGGATCATAAAGTGGTTGGGGCTGGAAGGGACCTTAAAGGTCATCTGGTTCCAAGCCTCTGCCATGGTCAGGGATGTCACTCACTGCACCACAGCTGCTTGGGGAGCCCTGTCCTCCCTGTCTGGAGGGGACAAACATGGGGAGGTACGTTTGGGTACCTCCTGGGCGACCCTGCCTTCCTAATGGGAATGAGTAACATGAGGCTGACTATAACTCTGCTTTTTTAAAGATTGAATCCTCCACCTGATGTAAAGGGGAAAATGGTGCTGCAGAGACAAGAATGAAGACCAGCTCCAAAACTAACAAATGAATGAAAAGGCCCCAGAAGAAGGAGTAAGGAGCCAGATCCCAAAAGGACACAGTGGTTTAGACAGTCTCCAGCTCCATAGGTTTCTCTATGCAGTAAAATGCCAGAAAATGAAAGGTAAGGCTCTTTCTTCACTCCTTATGCTCTGCCTAATTCTGTAGTGATCCATGGTGAAAGGCCCCTAGCTCTGCTCTTGAAGTGCTGGTTCTGGTCGGGGTTGAACAGCATTTGCTCTCATCCAGGAATTTCTCTTGAACTGAGGACCTGGAGGGTCCCTGTTGCAGGCTGTGCAGGAGCCTGTCCCCACACCAGGAGCAGAGCAGAGTCCAGGCTCTTACGGGGCTGTGCAAGGAGACAAATACATGGGGTTTTTTTGGAAAGGGAAAAAAAAAAGTAAAAAAATAATTGTGGTAGAGTGCCTGGTTGAGTTACAGTAAATCTTAGTAAGCAAGAGCAGGGGGCAGCTCCTTACATCTGGGTTAAAACTAATTGATCGCTTTCCCCCGGCACACAGACCTGTCTTTATACTGAGCCTGTAAAGAAAAGTTCCCTGAAAGTCACCGGAGACAAATAATCCTTCAGGAGTCAGTGCTGACACGGAATTACATTTTCAGTCATTTTTCAGTTGTATGCGTCTCCATCCTGTCACATTAGTTTGCTAACACTTCCAGTGCAACAATGAGACAAACAGAGCATTGTGCTGGTCCAAGCCAAACATTCATCTCTGCTTGGCACCGGTTCAACAGGCCTGTCAAAACTCCTGGCGAGCTGGCCAAAGCTCATTAAGTGGTTGGATGCATATTTAGCATGGAAAAGAGCTTTACCCAGGGCTCTGAGTAATGTGCGGACTGAGCGGGCAGGAAAGAGGAGCGATGGTAGGAAGGAGAGAGCGGGATGTATTCCTTGTGGATTGTACCTAAGCTGGAATAAAAGAATAATGTGGATATCTATCGAGGGAACATATTTCAAGGCAGAACAGAAGTGAATTGCAAAATCCCTGGGCCCAACGCCAACCTGAAATGTGTCTCAGAAGAGACATCGATGTTACTGCTCCTCGATGTGCACTGAGTTACAGGGATGGTTTCCTTGGAATGGGAGCAGATCTGCTGGCCTGAGGTTTCCTTCCCAGCCTGAGCTTGGTGGGTTTGGAGAGGTCTGCCCAGAGGCTTCCCTTGCACATTGACTTCACCAAAGTCTACGGAAGAATCTGATTTTTGGGAATCCAGCACGAGCCAGTGTAAAGCATCCCGAGGTGCTGGCAGGAGCCTGGCTCAGCCCCCGGCACTCTGACACAGCTGTTAACAGCTGGTGAAGCATTTCCTCAGGAGGAGACGAATTAAGAGAGAGATTTAATTGCAGAGCCTGAATGTTTGTGTTGCCTTCTGGTGTTGAGCTGATGTCAAGGAAAGAATGATCAGGGTACAAGTGGCACTTCCCCACTCGCCCATATTCCCGTGCCTTTGCTTTCTGGACTGCTCAGTTTCAGTACATCTCTGCAGCAGGCTTTTCCACCTGCAGGAATGCTGCTGATTTTCACAGGCAAATGGTCAAATATTAAAGAAATTTACCTCCAAACATGTATACACAAGACAGAAAAAATCCTTTCCTTCTTCGTGTATCCACGTTCACATACCAGCGTCCCCATAAATCTGAATTTCCTAAATTCATGTCTAAAACTCCCAGTACTGTTCCATTAAGTACTCGATCTTGGACAAAGAACAATGAATGACAAAAAAACCTACATGTTGCAGGGGGAAAAAAGAGAGAGAAAAACTCACTATTTAAGAAAGAAATTTTTCTGTCTGCACTGAGATGATTCAATATGAAGGCAAATAATTAAGATGCTGGAATTGAGAAATCCTTTATTACAGACTATGAAAGAAGCCATTCATGGAGTAATTAACAGAATTCTTCAAGCAAATGTTAACAATTAACCGATTGAGCCTTTCAAGGTGTGGTTCATTTTAAACCTAGCACCTCTGCTTACTTGCTTACTTACACACTTGCAAACAACTGCTCTGTTCATTCAGCTCGTCTTCTTCCCCCCACCTTTTTTTTCTCTAACTCTAAGTTCTTGCAAGGCCTTAGAAGGCATCCTTTAGTTTACAGTGATGCCCATCCTGACCTGTGCAAGAAATTCAGGATCATCCAGGACTGTGGTCTCTGTGCCAGGATCCGTCCTTGCCAAGGTTGGAGCATCTCCTGAGATCTCTCTGGAAGGTGCTGAGAGGTTTTTGCTGCTGGATTTTGTTGTAGCTGTCAATCAACTATGAATTGTTGAGCTTCAGCGTCCATGATTTTAAAATGGAACTTAATTATGCTTTAAAGTGTACAGAACTATCAGAACTGATTTAAAGGCTGTGAAAGGGGAAGCAGCTCAATCTTCCTTATCGAAGTAAAGAGCTTAATGAGCATATCTGGGAGCAAGGTAATTTCCTGGATAACTGTGATGACTTCTGGTGGATGGGAGGTGAAGCTGGGTCTGGCTGTAAGAGAAGATGAGGAGGTCATGTTACCCTGGATGTTACCAATCCTCCCTGTGTCTGATTCACTCAGGGACGGGGTGGGTAGTCTGAGCTCATTGCTTCAAGTCTGGCTGGGAATGGCTTTGTAGCTACAGGTTAGCATGGTCAGGTGAAAATAGGATTTTTTTCTACTCATGGAATCACACCAGAATGCAGGCTGGCAGAGAAGCCCTGGAGTTTGATTAGTTCAACCACTCCTCAAGGCAGAACTTCAACCTCACAGCAGATAGTCCTGTAATCTGCCTCTTGTAAAGCCCCTTTTCTGCTGAGGGATAAGATCCCATCCCTCTCCAGGCTTTGGGGAGTTAACAGGCTGCAATGTTTCATTTCCACAAACCAGAGACACGAACGCTGAGAAGACATCCAGAGCAGGATTTGCTTTATCTCTCTGGCCTTTGGGTGACTTTTCCTCTCACTATGGTGAGCATTGTTCCCTCTGCATGCACTTACCTGACACACTTACCTGACACTTAATCACTGCTGCCTGGGGTTGCTGTTCTGCTGGGTGTGCTCAGCAGAGAGTGCCTTGGAGGCAGAAGTCTTTGGCAAGGGTAGAAACCCCCTCAGAGCTTGGGTTTGGGAAATTCTTTTTGCCCTCACTCTCAAGGGCTTATTACTGAAGGACTCCAGGCTCAATTAGACCATAAAAGCTGCCTGACATTGTGATTTATGAGATCTTAAAAGTGAGTGCTGCTTATCGGCCACGGAGCGTAGCGAGGGCCCCGTGTCTCCGTGCTGTTCCTGCAGGATGGAGCTCAGCTCTGCAGAGAGGGAGCCCTGGGAATTCTGCTGGAGGGAAGGTCTGAGGTCCACCTGAAGGGCTGGGCCATGCAGAACAAGAGGGAACGAGCAAGGGTGCAGCCACTGAGGGATGGCACAGGCACTGCTGTTCTCTGTGCACCCATAAGGAAGGATTTCAGGGACGCCCAGCTCCAGCACGCTGGGATTCAGAGCTAAGGATGTGCTTCTCAGGAGTGTTCTCCCTTTTGCAGAATTTGGGAATTTCTTCATTTTTAAAGGCTCTACATTCTCTGGAGTGACTGGGAAAGCATGGCCCCATCACAAAAATACCAGTTCTGGTGTGTTTTAGCTTTTCTCCAGCTGACAGAATGGCTGAAACATGTCCCCTCTCACAGCTGGCCAGAAACCTACTCAATTGAATTACTGTGGGTTTTTTTAATCAACGTCTTTAAACCAATGGCTTTTCTGAAATCACAGGCATCTCTGGTGCTCCTCTCCAGCATTTGCAGGAGCTGCAGGCAGAGCTCAGTCACAGCTGGCACTCTGGGATACAGGAGCAGCAGCCTGTGAGAGCTGTGCCTGAATTCCTGCCTGTCCCTGCTCTGGCTCGCTCCTCCGGACATCCCTCGGCTCTGGCTCTGGCTGTGTGGCCAGAGGGAGGTGACGTTATTGCTGTGACTCACAGCATTCCCATTCTGGCTTCCCCAGCCAGGACTGGGTTTCTCAGCCCGCAGGGAAGCAGGAAGGTGTTTGACAGCCCTGTAGTTAGATGCCTTTGTGACAAGCCTGGTCTTAACAGCTCCAGGTCCAAGGTTGCTTTTAAATGTATTATAAATTAAATTATTTATTTTTTTCCCCAGGGTTCGAGCATCTTAATGTGCTATGAAAGAAATGCCTCATGACTAAATACTGTTCTTCCACAATAGATGCCATAGTGTGGAGCTGCTGGCTCCAGCACAACATCTGTTAAGAATCTACAGATTATAGCTAGCAGGATTTTTCACCTAAATGAGGTTTCTGTGATTTGCATAGTTTTCTTCGTGGTCCTCAGGTGATGAGGGAAAACGTAGCTGCATGACTTTGATCTCCAATGTACTCTTATCCCAAATCACTGTCGAGAGGCTTAATTGAAAAAGATGCAAAATAAAACCTCTGTTAAAGCAGCACTTAGATTTTTTTTTTTTTTAAGTAGACTTAGATTTGCAGTCACAATAACACAATACAAAGGATACCCAAAGGTAAGGTTCCAGCACTGTTGGCTTGGTTGTGTTGTGCACCCTGTGTATTTTTTTTAATGACATGAGCCCCAATATACACATCTTACCAAAACTCCTGGGTTTGATATTGGGCTGCTTGTGAAAATTCATTCCATAATGTGAGCAGCACCGAGCCTGGCTGGTGGGGGAGCACAGGGCTGGGCTGACTGAGCATCCCTGGCCCTGCATGGCCAGGCAGACCTGACCCTTGTCCACACCTGGTGCAGAACAGGGCTCTAGCAGCCTGTTCTTGGAGCACCCTCTGATCTGGGATGCTGCCTCCTTCCACCTTCTTCTGCGGGTAGTTTCTCTCTGGCTTTCTTTTCATCCCTCTCCCTGTCTCCAAAACTGCATCAGAGTTGGCTTAGTTTGGTATTCCAGCCTCTTGTCTTCACCATTTCACAGTTCTAAAGCACTAAACCATGTCATGTAACACCAAGTTATGGGACATAAAATCATTTCCCCAAAGAATTTTAAATGTCTCCAAACGAGAGCATTCAATCTGATAGTTCATAGCCAAAGCACAAAGTTACTTTTCTGCATATGTGTGTTTCAGGTTGGGAGTTTTTTGGATGGAAAATAGGGTAAAAGGAACCCCAGGTGGTGACTGAAGTTGGAGTATCCTGGAGGAGCAGGAAGATGTGGCCCAGGCAGATGCAAGGGGAGGGAAATGCTGGCAGGTGACAAGGGGAGATAAAGTAGGTGAGGCTGGGGCTGGAGTGGACAGCTACAGCATAAAACTATGAGTTATAAAACAACACAAGGGTAAAACTTTGTCTCTGGTAATAAGATTCATATTGGGGAAAAAGAAGAGAAGTAAAGACTTTTAAGAGTTACTATGAAACCTCGGGTTTTTTAAAAATATATTACTTTGTCCTTCAAAGAGACTGACTTTATTTTTTTTTTAATAATGCAATAATCAATAATAGATTAAATCTCCATTCCATTAAAAATCCTTTTGCCCAGTAACAACAGAGCCAAAATCTCTGGTGGTACATTAGAAAACGTAATTTGAACCCAAATCTGGCTGGAGTGTGCTTTATTCCAGGCCTAGCAAGACTGTCTGCCCAGACCTTTCCCTTTTACAGGCTGTGCATTTGATGAAGGCCTGTCTGGAAAGCCATAGCCTGTGAGCCTAACCCAGCCTCCTCATTAGATTGAGCCCTGCAATACATGCTCAGAGACTCCAGTGCCTGTAAATTAACTTTCAAAGCCTCTTCAGCCTCTGGGATGGGCTTTGCTGCCAGCAGGAAGAGCTTGGTATGTTCCTGGGGTGCCAAGGATGCCCTGCAACATGACCAGAAAAACAATGGGCTCCTGCAGTGTCCAGTTTGAGGGGTCCTGGAAGTCCTGTGTGTCTTTCAAACCTAACAAATTTCTTCTCCATTGGCTTCTTGCCTCCCCCTGCCCTCCTCCCCACCCTCAGGGAACTTGCGTGCACTGAAGCTGCCTTGGCTGCTGCCCTGGGTGTCCTGCAAGACCTGAACACGAGGTTTCTATCCCTGCAGGATGGCTCAGAGAGTGGGAATGGTATAGGACAGTTCTTTTCCTCATCACAGGCTTAACAGGACAATGAGAGAAAAAAAGTGCTCCCTGCTCTGCCCGTGTGTCCTGGAGGTTTTTCTGTGGCAATCGTCCCATGAGCAGGCCTGCCTGCTGCTGGGGAACGTGCTATCTCCTCTAGAAGCAGAAAATTCCACTTTCCCATGCTGTCTGACTGTCTCCTGAGTATCAACATGAGCTCATAAAGAAGTGTTTGTGAAGGAGAATTGAAGTCCAAAACCGCTGACTTGGCAAAACGCACGAAAAGCACGGGGGCAGGAGGAAGCGCGGTGGTGGACCTTGAGCTTCTGACACACGATGATGCTGAAGCACATGTGTGAGATGCTTCTTCCAGTGACATCTTAAAAATGCCTACTAAGCACAGGCCAGGATGCAGGTGAGTGTGAGGCTGATGAATGCTTGCATGGAGGGGGGTGTAGCTGGACAGCACATGGTCGATAAAAAGGTGCAGGCGGAGAGCGGTTCGAGCGGGTATTTCTGCAGCAAACTCTCTGCTGACTTGGGATGTTGCTGCTTGCTCCTTGGGATGGGGATGGTCCCAGGGCTGGTGACAGGCACTGGGCTGAGCTGTGTCTGTCCTGGAACCAGCAGCCCCTTCAGACCTCAACTGGTTTAGCTTCCCATCAGCATCTGGTATCTCAATATCTCTTATCAACGACGTCAAACACGAGGGTGACTCTCCTTCAGTGATGTGTGCACAGTGTCTTGCACAAAGTCCTGAGCAAGCAGCTGTGTCACTGAGGATGCTGCTGTTCTTCCTGGGAGATGCGTGCTTTCCTGGGCAGAGAGGTTGATAAATCCCATCAAATACCAAAAGTTTTATTAATCACCAGAGCAAACTAACACATAAAACCTACGGAGCTCGTTGGCAGGAAGGCAGCTCACTGCTGCCCAAGCCTGGGGTAATGTTTTCTGCTTTCCTTCACAAACTCTGTTTTCCTGCAGACTTGCAGGACATCAAACCCCTTGGGAAAGGGTGTGTGCATTTGTGTGCACACACGTGTGCGGACTCCGAGCCTGGATCCTTTGAAGCACCTTGTTCAGTGGGTCCCTGTGGTGTGTGTGCTGAAGGAAAAGCTGAATTTAACATCTGTCTGGCTGCGACACAAGGTTTCCATGTGAAAGTGCATCCAGTGAAGCAGAGAGCAGGGTGGAATTCCTGCCCTCATTGAAGTCAATGGGAATTTTGCCACTGACCTTGATGGATCCAGGCTTTCACCCCTGACTATCCAGTAGCTGATCCAGCCCTTTTGTCCATCAATCTCATGGCAGCAAGTGCCTCAATAAATCGCTCCTTGAAAGAGAAGAAAGGACATGACTTCAAAGTCTCCCCTCACAGCCTTGTCCCGCAGAGGCTGGTCCTGGCTGGAGGCTCTTTTGTGGGAGGTGAGGCTTCCGACAGATCCGAAGCACTCAGCATCAGCTCACGGGGATTTTCATCCACCAGCAAGAAATGGGGAGTCTGTGGGGCAGATTTACTGCCCACCTCACTGGCTGGGAGAGTGAGGCACTGCTCCAAGAAGTGGCACACTGTATTTCTACCACAGGTGTGTCAGGGCAATGGCCGTGGGCTCTCTCACGCACGGAGGATGCAGCAGGACACAGAGCGAGCTTTGGAGCATCCCGCTGGTTTGCACTGGGCAAGGAGCAACTGGTGGGCTTTCTCAAGAAGCATTTGCTTGTTGGCTTAGTCAAAGTCTTTTTACTAACATGGATGTGACATTCAGACAAGATGCTGTCTCTGCCACGAAGATTTGTTCTGTATCCCTGGGTTCAAAGAGAAAACTGGTTCAAAGGGAAAACTGTGCAGCTGCCCTGGAATTATTTCGGAGCAGAAAGGGGATGCAGATTCTGTAGGACACCGGCTTCAGGGAGCTGCCCATCCCACCAGGCAAGGGCTGCCTTTACAAAATACCATCCACATAGTGATTTGCAGGGCTGAGAAAACAAAGAAAGGACCCCAGGGACAGGGCAGGCTGTTCCCACTTCGCAAAGCACTTTCTTCACCTCACAATGTCCTCAGGGTTGCTGGAGTTTTTCCCTCCATCGTGAGCCCCCACTGACTTGTGGGCCTCTCGCTGGCAATTTGGGCAGAATCTGCTTTGTTAGATGGCCTCCTGCTGCTCTTTTCTTTCCTTCTCTCCCCACCCCTTTCTCTTTTCTTTAAAAGCTTTATTGCAAAGCAATAAGTCGTCTCCCACCTCCCTGCCTCTCCCTTCCCAGATCCCTTTCCTAAGCCACTGGGGATTTTTTCACCTATATATGTAGGTTGACTCAAACAACATTCACCCTACTGTCAGTTCTCAGCTAATAAAACAAACAGATTGTTACGAAAGTCAGAAGTTTAAAAAGTTGTGGGTTTGGGCTCCTTTACCGTCCATTTTTTGCAAAGGGCCTTGTGCTGCTGCCTGTGATGATTGAGAGAGAAAATGCATGCTCAGGACCCAGACAGTGCTTGGACAGAGCTAATTAAAATAATACTTTTCACAGCAGCTGCAATGTTTGTATGCTCACCATACCCCTCCAGAGGCTCAGGCTCTTCCCTTGGGTGAACCCAGGGGCATTTACCACCTCCCCGAGCACGAGCAGTGGGTGTTCTGGTGCTCTCAGCTGCTCATGCCCCCAGATGCCTTTGTTTTAGAAGCTGCTAATGGATTAAATGAGACATTTTGGTCAGCCTGGGGGCCAGAGCTGCAGAGGCCCTCGCTGGTGTTGGGCGCCTGAACTGTAGGATGGAGTGGGACCAGAAAGTGTCTGGTGCCAGGGAACGAGGCAGAATTACAGCAGGGCTGTGTGGTAACAAGAAGGCAAAACCCACTGTGATGGGGGCCGGTGGTGCCTGCTCTCGAGGGCCATTTGTAGACCAGCCAGAGCTGGGTGAGACCCTCCCACACACCTCCTGCTCACCAAGGTGACTGACCCCCCCAGTCTCCACTGCTGTCATAAGGCTTTGTGCTAATTTGTGTGGAATAAATGAGCCACTGGAGTAAAAATTGTGTCTCTGCTGCTCAAACAGAGCAAAAAAGTGACATGAGGTCTAGGGCAAAAGTCCTAAGAGCTTAACTTGCCTCTTCCCAGAGTAACAACTGCCATTATAAATAATTTGCTCCTTTCATTAAAGCTCCAGTAAAAAGAAAATTGGCTTCAAAATTTCAGATGTAAAGTACTAAATTGGAGGAGAGGTTAGCTGGAGAAAGAGCTTTTCCAAAGGAGCCTTTTTGGGCAGCCCTTCAGATGGCATTAACTGTCATCTTCGGGGAAGAGCTCACCTAGGGCCTGTCTGATCAAAGTCCCACATCGTCTCATTTAGGACAAAACAGGACAAAGCTCCAGAACTGGGAGGAAAGAATTAAAACAGGCAATGCAGTTTTCACCTCTGCCTCTTTCCCAGAAAGGCTGTTAGCTGACTGGGGGAGCAGTTATTATTCCATCCACGGTGAGGTCCCACTGCACACACAGGAACAGCGCTCCAGTCTCCCTCTTTTGCTGCAGGCAGAGCTTTGGTATCAACTTCAGGTGCCCGGCATAGATATTGATCTTTTTCTTGGGCTAATTCAGCCTGCTTTCCATTTTTTTATCCTTTTAAAGCCATTTTCTGCCTCAGTCCAAGTGGCACTCCTGCTGCCATGGACAGCACGGAGACCCTGCCCAGCAGGAGACCAGGCCCTCCTGGGAAATCTCTGCTGGCTTCAGATAGACCTTAATTTATCTGGTAAAGGCCAAATTGTAAACAACCTAATACCCCCTCAGGCCTCACAAGTCCTTCTAATTATTAGCACCAGGAGGAAGCTGAGTTAGATTCCTTCTCCACTGAGCTGGGGGGATTATAGCCACTTCCAGGCCTCTCCCTAATTTTTTAACAGCAGCATGTTTGGGTCTGTTCCGGTAACCAACAATAAACTCTAGCTCTTTGCTGGATGCTCTTAATTTGCTGGGTCCATGAGCACCACAGACTTATTTTGATGCTTTGTGGAGCTATGTCCTGGACTAGGGGTTTGTGACTTACCACTTTCATTTCAGCTTGGGGAATACAAAGGATGCAAAGAAAGTATGTGGAGAAACTCAGGGGTTTTTTGTGTCCTCTTATTTCTGTTGTTCATTCTTCACAGGTAAAGAGTTCTCTTTCTTCCCAGCCTCTTTTTATCTCAGAAGCTGTAATATTCATAACTGGAAAAAAGGAAAAAGTAAATGTAAAGAGGTAAATCTCCAAAGTCTGGAGACCACAGAGCTGCTGAATAAGACGGAGCCGCATGAAGGTAATTGCAGGGGGATAAAGGATGTCTGTGCTGTGGGATGTCCTCGGTGTAGGACGTGGTTATCAGATACACACTTTCTATATTTTATGACACTTCAAGATATTCACAGTGAGTTTTGCCAGTCAGCTGGAGCTGCAGGGTGTGTACAAACCAGCTGTGTGTATTGAAGGAATTCAGTTATCTGGACGTGCAGATCTGCGTTTTTTCCCCAAAATGAAAGGCAAACGGTGCATTTCCCCTTGTACCTGCAGCCAGCTCTTTTGTTTGCTCTTGTGTCCCCAAAACTGACAGGTACTTTTAAAATCAGCATTGAATTTGCAATCCAGATGAAATTCCAGATTTTAAAATGGGACTGTGGCAAATCGGAGGGCCTTGAGGAACCGCATGGATCAGGTAAGGACAGTCTTACCCCAGTCTGTGCAAAATATTCCTTCCTCATCCAGTATTTGCACAGACTTCACCCTCTCTTCCTTCTCAGCTGCCTCAGAGAGTTCCTGCTCTTTTCTGTCCTTCTTCTCACTTGCGCCTTCCCTCCTTCCCTTGCATCCACTTAGGATTTCTTCCGAAATAACCTTTTTTGGAGGGGGGTCGCTTTCCCAGGGGGTTTCACATCAGTACATTGCTTTGATCCCGAGCTGATTTCCTCAGCCACGCCCCGATCCCATCTGGCACCAGTGAAAAGAGCTGTCAGCAGGTCCCAGCCCCCTGTGCTGCTGCTGGCAGTGCCCACAGCCAGTTTCCCCGTGCCAGCCTTGGCTCTGCCCGCTCCAGCCGGCAGCAATCCGTGCCGCCAGCTGCAGCACTGGGTGGATTCCAAGCTGCTGCAGGCAAAAACAGCCCCGTATTTCGGAGGTCTAAGGTTCCAGTGCTCAGGGGGTGAAGGGAGCAGCCTGTGCCCCAGCAGGGAGGATGAGCATCACTGTGGGGAAGGAACCACCAGAGATAAAGGCTGGTGCTGGACAATGAGTTTGCTCCCTGATATAGGAAACATCTCTCCTGTGCCTCCCTGGTGTCTTGTTCAGGGGCTCACAGGCAGATTTGGAAGCTGGTTACGTTTCTTTTTTCCACAAAACTGGGCTGTCTGGGCAGCATTTGCCTTCTTCACCACAGTTTGCTGCGGTCTGGGCTGTTTCTTGGCATCAGCAGAGAGGGCCATGGCACTGCCAGCTGTCTCCCTCTCTTGTCTTTTTAGTGGCATTTCAGTATTTAATTACTTTCTTTATGATCCTTCTTAGATCAGCTGTTTGCTGGAGGTTGCCAGAGCTACTGGAGGTGCCGGATGTTTCTGTAAACACCTCAATCCAAGCACCCTCATGGCCAGACTTGAGGCCAGCTCTTGTTGCTGACTCCTGCCCCTGCCAGAAGGGCTCAGACTGGAGAATATGAGCATTTCACAGATGGGGTTAAGCATGGACAAGTCCCTCCTGTGCCCATCCTTACCAGTCCCTTCAGGAGATGTGTTTGTCTGGAACTGCTGGAAATCAAGCATTCCCCAGTACGTAACTTATTTCAGTGCTGTTCCAAAGGCTGCTGGAATGCAAGAGACTTCCAGAGTATTTTAATAAATATAAAAATTTAAAACAAGTGCAGACGTGCTGGTTCCTGCCAATTCTCCTTCCTTTCCCATTCCGGGCGTGTGTTGCATTACTTTTTTCTTAAAGCACCAGCTGAGGAAAGAGCGAGGCAGGCTGTAACCGTGGGGGAGAAAAAAACATCCCTGCCCTGCCCCTCATTTTCCCCCAGCCTCTCTGAATAGCTCGTCCCGCGCCTCTCCGTCCCCCTCCAAGCAACCAACCACGTTTTCCCACAGGAAGCGTCGGTGGGATTGGAAAGCCGAGATTTTTATGCGGAGCGTGTTCGTGTCTATGACCAGGCAGGACCACAATGGCCGAGTCCATCACTTGTCAGCGGAGGCGCAGCGGGGAGCGTGGCACGGGCAGCTCGCTCCCTGTGCCCCGCACTGCCCCGCTCCCCTCCCGATGCCGGTGGCGAATCGGTCCCGGCGGCTGGCGAGTGGCCCCGGCAGAGGCTGCGGGATGCAGGATGCTCCGCCGCGCCGCTGTGGTGGCCGCTCCAAGGACACGTGCCGCCCGGAGTGACCGGGAGCAGCCCATCCCACACCTTTCCTGCTGCACATCTGCTCCTCCGCCTTCCCTCTCCGCTTCCCGACCCGCCACGGGGCTCAGCGCTCTGCCGAGCTCCTGAAATTGCTGTGAAATGAGGGCAGCGCTAATTAGTGCAATTAGTCCTTTGCTCTTTCCCTGACGGAAGATGAAGGCAGCGGTCGGCCCGCCGAAGCCAGGCGGAGCTTTGCCCGGGGCTGCGAGGGTGTGCGCGGCGGGGACGTGCTGGCACCTCCCTGTGCCTGCCGAGCTGACCTGGGGTTAATTGAGAGCAGGTCTCTTAACCCATTTTGCAAAGACAAATTTGTTGCCCGTGTCCCTCCCGGCTGTGGGATTATGGCTTTCTCGCCTTGCTGGTGTCCCGCCAGCTCCGGGGCAATCTGTGGGCTGTCTCGCCTGGAAACGGGATGAGGCAGCGGGCGCGTCCCCAAGCCAGAAGTTAATCCAGTTCCACGCGACCAGAAACTTATGCTGTGTAGCTGCAGAAATGAGCTTCCCTCCACCATTCCAGAGCTAATCCTGCCCAGAGCTGGTTTAGCACAGTCTCTCCTCCCCGGTATCTACAGGCACGGAAACTCAGCCATTTTGACATTTCTGGCTGCGAATCCTGCCCTTAGCAAACACACTTGATGCTGATACAAGGTCTCTTGGCTGCCTGTGCTCGTACCCATCTGTCGCGGTGGCACCGTGCCCGCGAGCAAGATGCTCTGCTATATTTGCTGCAGCATAGGTGCCAAGCAGACCAGATGTTTTCAGCAGGAAAGTGAAATGGGGAGGCAGGGTCCTTTTTTAAAACTCCTGGCTCTCGTGGCAGCTCCGTGGGGTGGAGGCGTGTGATGGCCCCTTGCCTGTCCCTGCCACCGCCGGCCACACGCCCCGACTCCTTGAGGGTGTTTGCTGAGCCAGCCCCACGCCTGCTGCCCGTGGAGGGACAGCCACGAACTGCCTGGGGCTGCCTGAGGTGGCTGGAGGCAGGATGTCCCCTGGCTGGTCCCTGGGGACAGCGAGGGACGGCTGAGGCCGTGCGGGTACCGCTGCCAGGGCAGGTGCGGGTCCTGGCGCGGGGCTCTGCCGGCGCCGAGGAGAGCGCGCAGCTCCCAGCTGGGCTTTGCATTCCGGCACCTCTCCGCAGCCTGTGAGTCAGCACTTGCTCAGCCCTCAGACGAGTCCCAGGAGAGCCAGTAAATAAGATGTTATTTTCCTCTCCGGCTGAGCAGTAATTTTCTGCCAGCCCACACGAGCAGGGAATTGCAGCGCCTAATCGCAGCCCCTTATCCCCTTGGCAGTGCTGCTCAGCCCCGGGAGAGCACGGCAGCAGGGCAGGGCAGAGCCGGAGAGAGGCTACAAACCACCGAGCCGGGAGAGGAGGATGCTCTGTCTGCATCTGGAGTCTCCTCTAGCAGATGGGCTGCACCCAGCTGTGCCTTCTGGGGCAACACACAACGCAGGCTTGTGCCCCATTGCCTCCAGTGCAGGCAGCAGCCTTCCCAAAGCTGGGGGAGAAAGGAGGGGGAGTGCCTGGCTCCTGGTTACCCTGAGGAACTTGAAGTTTTTCAAGCAAGGTTAAAAAAAAAAAGCATCAGTAGCAGTCGAGAGTGTTTCAGGAAACAACTCCTTGGTATCTGTTCTCACCAGTGAGAGAAAAATCAACCCTATAGGATTACAGCCTGCTTAAATCCGGGAATAAAGGATGTTTGAAGTTCCTCTCTATTAACAAAACCCCTGGAGTTTTTTTCTTGCTATCGTTGTCAGGGAAATGTTGAGGTTGGAGATATCCGCCCTGTGTGTATGCTGGCTTGCCTGTCAGATGGGAGAGCTGGAAGAAATGTGTGTGGGAGCTTTTTCCTAGTGCTGAGACCATTGAATGAGACAAATTCCAGGTAAGCTGAAGAGCGGCCACCTGTAGCGATGCCCCTTGGCTGAAGAAGAAATGTGGTTCCTCAGGGTTATTTACTGGCAAAATAGGAAAATCGCATTTAAAACAAAAAGCAAGGAAAATGTTTGATTAATTCTCGTGAAAGTCTGTTGGTTCTATATTTATTGTTCTGATTGACTTAAAAACTGAACTGCATCTGTGTTATTCTAATTAAGCAGCTCAGTGCTTCTGCAGTGTCGTAGTGAGCATCTTGTCATGCAGTCCAACTCTGGAAAATAGTTTGAAGGCTCCTGAGACCAAAACCTGTATTTTTATTGCTTTTGGCTGCTGATGTTTGTGGAAGTTGGAGCAATGACCTGATAATTTGCCAATCACCATGAAACATGCGCTGTTAAACTTCTCTCCTGGGTGTCCCATGTGAAATCTCAGCTGCTTTAGATGCTTTGTGAAATACAACTGGGCTTTTTTAATTTATGGGGAGTTGTGATAGACCTGGGAAGCTGATGCTGCTGGCTTTCAAACAGATGAAACTGGGGTTTTTTTCAGTGCCGAAAAATTGAACTTCTTGCTCTCTGTATTAGCTAGTGCCTGTGAGGACTAAGCCAATTTGCTGAGCCAACTCCAGAGCTTGCAGCATTTGTTTGTTTTAAAGTAGTGCTGGCCAGAAAACAAAGATCCTGTAATACTACTGTAGTGAGGCCTTGGGTTTCCTTACCTTTAATTACGAAACCTTGGAAAACTTTTTCTACTGGAATTAAAAACTGTTGAGAGACAGAAATTCATCTACTGTGGACAAAAAACGCCTACGGAAGAGCCACCGCCTGCTACTGCTGCTGGAGATCCTCGTCAGAAATCCTGTTCATCAAAGCTGACGTGGTTCCCTCAAAACAAGCTGGTTTCAGTAGATCAGTGTACTTTTTTCCCACCCCCTTTCAAATCCAGCTCGCAGGAGGATTCAGAGAGATTTCTGACCTGCCTGAAGCAGAGAAGGAAAAGTCTTTGTGAAGCCTGTTCTTGGTGCAGGGAGGCTGGAGCAAGGTTAAAGGCAAGAAAAAGACTCCTCCTGGCAAAATTACTTTAAGCCTCGAGGTGTATTTAATGAGATTAAAGTTCCCTGGTTGCTCTCTCTTGCTCTCTTCCTGTGCTATTTAATTTCCAATCAAACTCTCTTCCCAAGGCACCGATCTCACTGGGGATCCCGTGGGAGCTGGGTTGGAGAGGTGGCTGTGCCCCTGCAGCACCCACAGGTGACAGTGTGGAACCCCAGGGTGTCTGAAGGAAGGTCACCGGCTGTGGTGGATCCTCCTTCTCCCAGCAGGACCCCGTGATGCCCCAGGGACACAGAAGGCCCCAGGAGAGGAGCAGGGCTTCAGGCACAGCCACAGCCCCAGGATGAGGCATGGAAGCACTTCAGCATTCAGGACCTGCCCTCTTGCCCGTGGCTAGTTTCATCAGCAGTCAGTAATTTGGAGCAGAGGGATAATTTGTTACTATTTCTTCTCCCCACGACTGGGTCTCAGTCCCTGCCCTCCTCACACCCCTGCTAAGATGCCGTGATGAAGCTGCTGACCCGTTTCTGGGACCTTTCCCATGCTTTCCAGCACGGCTGGGGAAGGATCTCTGTCAGCAGAGATGCTGCTCATGTTTCTCCCACGTGCGGTGCAGATGCCCAGGGCAGGCGGGCATGGAGGGTTCACCCTGCAGGGCCAGGGCTGGGGCATCAGCCATCAGCCCAGGTCCTGTGCTGGCAGCCTTGGAGTAGAGGAGAAAGGAGAAGTTGGAGAGGATTTGCTTTACCTGGCAAAGGAAAGAGAAGGGGCAATAAAGGAGAAATCAGCTGGACCCCCATCCCTTCTGCCAAGGGGTGCTCCTGGGCTCTTCCCACCTCCCTTCTGCCAAGGGCTGCTCTTGGGTGAGACTTTCAAATCTGCTCTTCCCCACCCCAGCCAGTCATTCCCTAAGCCCTTATGGAAAGCTGGGACCTGTGCAGCCCCCAGTGCCATGAGGCCCTGGCTCAGGACTGAGCCCCTGGCGTGGTAAATCCTTGGGAGTGGTTGGAAAAACCCAAACACAACAGCGGCAGCCGCCTGCCAGGTGCCCTGGCTGGCACCGCCAGGGCTGTGGGGTCTCTGCTGGCACCGGGATGTGCCACCCCTGACTGCAGACCCGAGACCACCTGAGAATGGCAGATGCTGTCCTGGGGAGTTGCAGATGCTCTCCTGGGGCACCCCCTTCCCAGGGATGCTCTCCCTGTGTCCCACTTTCCCCCGGCGCTGCTGAAGGAGAACCCATCACTGAAGGGTATTTTTAACATCACCTTGGTAAAACGTTGAGACTCCAAGTCTGTTGGCAGACAGAGAGCTATTCTTCTCATTCTGATGAAGAAACTATTTCCTCGTACATCTGGTTCATATTTTTCTTTAGGTTTCTGCCAGAAACAATTCTGAAAACAAAACGCAGAGCCGAGCGGAGTGAATGTATACATTCCTGAAAGATTCCTTCACCGCTTCTCTCCGACCCAAACCTACCAGTCCTCTTCACAAACCTTCTCCTTTTTTTTCCTTTTTCATTTTTCATTTCTTTTTAATTAGTTTTCTTTTCAAAATGTGGAAACATATGGCCTGATTAGCTCTGGAACACTGCTGCCTGCATCGTATATAACGATCTACATTTAGAAAATAATTACAGCGAATAGGACGAGAAAATACTCCATCACAGAATTTTTTTAAATTTTTTTTTTTCCTAATTGTTTAAGCCTATTATCTCTCCAGTCAGATTTGTCTGGAAAGCCTTATTAATGACTGTGTGACACGAGCCTCACGCTGGGGCCTTGCGGCTCAGAGATGTTGTGTTTTTCTTCAAAACCCAGGTTTCAGACTAGAAAAGGGGAAGCAGCAGTGAGTGGAGTTTGAGGCCACGCTGGGCTGCACACATCCTGCTTTGGTCCACTGCCACAAGCAAACGTGGGCAACTGGCCAGGGTGGCTTTGCTGCTGAGAACCTGGGTGGGTTGGGCTCTGCAAAAAGATTAAAAAATGGGGAAAAGAAAAGCAAAGGGAGAGTGATATCCCAGATGCAGCCTACCTAAGCCCCAGTAATTGGGAGGGAGGGGCCGGGCAGGTCACGGGTGGGTGCACCCGAAGGCTGCCTGTGCCACCTGCGAGATGGATGGCACCCACAGTGTTGTCATAGCACCACGCTCTGCTCCCGGATCCGCTGCTGAGGAAGCGCGGCAGCTGAAAGCCGTCGGCTCTGCCTAATTGGGAGCAGAGGCAATGCGCTAAGGAAGAAATGTGCAGCCCCAAATTATTTATGTTCCTGGTGGGAGGAGTGCAGTTGCCGTGTGACAGTCAGTCTCTACTCCCTCACCGAGGCATCCAAGCGATGCCTGGGCTCGAAGACCATGCATTTTGCAGGTGATGCTATGGAAATGTTTGAAAACATTTTACTGAGAGAGGTTTGTGCTGTGAGAAAGAAATCAGCCTTGGGTGTAGGGCCCCCTTTACCTCCTCCACAAATATGGCCAGGTTTTCCTTGCTGGCTTAGTGAGGCTGCAGTTCCAGGTTAGGATAGAGGAGGTGAGTGGTGGTGGCTGGGAGACGACCTGCAAACCACTCAGTATGTCTTGCCTTGCTCTTAGCCCCTGGATAAATGTTTATTTAAATGCCTGTGGAAGTGCAGGGAGTCCTGTTTGCAGAGAAATGGGCTGGCTCTGGAGGTGGGGACACCTTTGCTCGGGGGCTGTCTGAGGTACCCTGTGGGACAAGAGGAGGGCTGCGGTTGCTGGCAGGGTTATGAACCAGAGCCTGCTCCTTCCCTGCAGAGAGTTGCCTGCTTTCACTCCAGTAATTGCTGCACGCTTGGAAATGCTCCTGCTAAAAGACCAAAATGACTGATTACAAAAATTGGAAAGGATTAAAATCTCTAAAACAATGCAAAGGGAAGAAAACAGATGAACTAGCGAGGGAATGGGCTTATCGCTTCTTGAGCAAACAAACAAGTGAAAGCTAATTTTCTGAGCCAGCAAATGAATGATTAATGAACCAAGCCACGATTAACCCTTCATCAGGAGCGCACCTCCTCGGGTGACTGCTCCGCACGGCTATCGCTCTGCTTCACGTTGGAATAAAGACACAGTTTGATGGTCGTAAATCTGGTGCTCGGGTTGTATTTCAAAGGGATCTGGTGTAGCAGGTATATCTGGGGAAGGAAAAAAATAGGGTTTAAAGACATTCCAGATGTACAGTGGGATGCAATGTTGTTTCAAGAGCCACCCATTTTTCTGTCTTTCCCAGCATGATACTAAACAAGCCCCCTTGACAAAGGCACAACATATTTTAAAATATGAACTTGTCTTTTCACCGCATTTTGTTAAGTGATTAATTTGCCTTATATTAACTTAAAATGAGCTCATTAAAAGATTTCTTTTTTTCTTTGAAAGCACTGCTCATTATATTATCATTTTAAGTAATTAAATCAGAATAAATGGCTCTGTGAAGCTATTTTAATGTAACATCTAATTATATCTGACCTAGACACTGAACTATAATCATTAACTACATGAACTGTGTAATGTTCTGCAGACTCTTTAATAATTTATACGGGCTGAATTCAGCTGCGTGGAGTTGTAAGCTGAAGTGGTTGGATGCTGTGCACCTGTAGTGATGTGGCACAGCTGATGGGAGTTTGCTTCTCAGGCGGTTTCCAGCCTTGCCTTACTCTGAGAGGTTTTCCCTGTGAAGTCGTGCCAGCCACAGGCTTGGTTGGACTTAGCTGGGGTTGCTTCTCCTTTGTTGTGTGTGCAGAGATCGAGCACGTGTGTCTTGGGCACATGGCGGTGTGATGTTTTCCTCTGTAGGATGCTCTAGTCAAGGTAACATATTCATACAATATATTTAAACTGTGACTTAGATGCTTTCACGAGTGGCCAGCCTCGGTTACAAGAAGTTTTGGGTTTGCTGTTCTAAATTGTGTTCTTGTTGTGTCTCCTACAGAACCTTAGCCTGTCCTTCCATTTTAAGCAATATTTTCTGATCTATTTGCATACAGCTTCCAGACTCATATTTCCTGAAAGACTCATTCAAGTTAGATTTATCCCTGGAAACTAGTTTGTTTGGGGAGGGAAAACTTGGCTTGTGGGTGTTTTAACCTTTCCCTCCTCAAAGGAAGAAGAGAGGGGCTGGATGCTGCCATGGCAATAGACGGTCCATCCATCTTCCCTGCCCCGCCATGGGCTGGATGCCTTGTGGCAAGGGAACAGATGTACCGTGTTGTAGCACATCCAAAAATTGCTGGTGCCACCTATTGGTGGAAAACTGCAGATTAAAACGTGATTAATGTGTGTTATTATGCCCTCTGCTTATCTCTCCCCAGCTGACAGGTGGGTCAGACCAGTTCTGCTGTTAGTTTTGATATCGGTTACTGTTGGCAAACATTGCTGGCATTCCTGGTGTATCTTGGGCGTGATTTGCAAACAGGAGGCTTTGCTGCGGGCAGGCAGCTGCCAGGGGACACGTGCAGCCCCAGGGATGCCCATGTGGAGAGGGCAGGCAGGCAGCTCCGCTCCCAGAGAGCGGCAGAGGGCGGACTGAAAAGCCAGGCTGGTGTCAGCGGTGCTACTGGATGTGCCAAAAAACCCACGGGGCTTAGAGAAATGTTGGGTATTCCTACAGCTGCTGGCCATGGTTGGGATGCAGGGGAGAGGAGGTGTGGTGTATCCCATGTGGGTGATGGTGCAGAGCTGCCCTGGGGGCCCCACAGGCAGGGCACGGGGATGGATGATCTCTCCAGCCACAGGAGATCTGGGCACGGATGCAAAGGCTTTGCTGCCGAGCCTCTGCTGTGTGGATTTTTCCAGCCTCAGGGGGTTTTCCAGCCTTGCAAAGGAGGTGAGGGAAAGCTGAACCCCTGCCTAGGGCCCTGCTTCCCCCTGCCTTGTTGCAGGGGACCTTTAGCCAAGCCCTGATAGCCACAAAAAGCCCTGCTGGCCTCCTGCCTGGTACGCTTGAGCAGTTTTATAGCTGTCATATAGAGCAGCCCTATATTAGCATCAGGTTTAGTACTCCCAGGAAACATCCAGCCACAGCACTGACATCATGGACTAAAGGCTCCAAAGGTTCACTTGCTTAAGTGGCTATTTGTAATAGAGTCTTTTAATAAAATCTCATTAAAGGAGAGCTCCTGCCCGAGCCTGGTTCCTGAGATTGCTGGAACAGAGCACCAAGACCAGCCTAGAGCTGCAGCAAGAGGCAAGGGAGAATAAAAGGGGCCCTGCAAGGCTCTAGTGAGGGTTGGAGAGAAGTGCTTGGTGCTCATCCTTGCTGCTCCTGTCCGGATCCAGAGGAGTAAAAGAGCCTTGTAGACTGCAGAGCAAAGGATGAGCAGTGCAGAGGGAAAGGGAGAGAGTTACTCCCAGCTTTTGCGTGGGACCACCCTGGCTAGGAAGGACTGGTGGGAGACAAGAAAGGCTCAGACTCATCTCCAGTTTTCCCTCCCCACCACAAGCTCAGAAATGTTGACTGTTTCAGCCCCTAAGCAATGGGCAGAGGATTCAGGTTGCTCCTGTGTGAAGACATTGTAAGGTTGGAGCTGTGCTGCTCCCAGGACTTTCTTTATATTTCCTGTTGCAGTTTGGCTGAACCTTTTTTACCGTGTGCTTGAAGAATAATCTGAATTCCAGGGAAGAGTTTTCTAAACACTTGTCTCCTCTGTAATTTTACTGTCATGTCATAGAGAGGAGCTGCTTGAAAGACTTCAGGAAAGAAATTATTCTCTACTTCAATCCTAGGGGTTTTTTTGTTGTTTTTATTTTTTTTTTTAATACCTAAAAAATTACCCTTTGATGTGAAAATTATATGCACTTAGAGATATGCTAATATGAGAATGATTGGAGAAATGTTGTACATGGAGAACAGCTCATTTCCGGGCTCTTTCCTTCACCACCTGCACCTCCGACAACCTCAGCCCCACCCTTCCACATGCAGGTCTCTCCATAAAGTCATTGTAAAAGCTGCTCTTATTTTACGTGGGTTCAAAAGCAGATCCCTTGTTTTAATTGGGGGGATTTTTAAAAATTCTTTTTCAAGTGAAGGACTTTACGCCCGTTCTGTGGATTTGTCAGAATGATGGTGATAAAATTCCTGCTCAGGAGATGCTTAAGGACCAGGAGTGCTTTCCCAGACTGGACTTGGGCTGTGCACTGATCCCAAAGCCATCACCAGTCGTGGCAGAGCTAAAGCTTCTCAGCAGATTCCCTGATCCTTAGTGCCAGCAGTGGTCCCCAGCCTCCCTTCCTTAGGCATGGATCAAAAACTTGCTACAGAATGAATGAAAACTGCCTGTGCTGGCCACAGATTTGGAGGGGATACGGCCTGTTCTGGTGTCTGTTTACCTTCAGAGATGTCTTGCCTGTAGTTCTTTACATATGTGAAATGAGATAAGCCAGGGGGAAAAAAGGCTGGTTGTAGAGTGGCAGCCAGGATCGCGTCTTCTTGTTTTCTTCCTTTGCTGTCTTCAAAAGCAGAATTCAGAGTCAACAAAGGCAGAGCCGGTATCATCGCAGCTGAGGGTGGGTTTGTTTACAGCAGGTGCCCTGCTGCGTGCCTGGTGTGCTGCTGGAGATAGGAAAAGCTCTCAGAGAGAGCCTGAAAAGCAGGAGATGTGTCCTGTCTGTGAGGTGGGGTGGTGGCTACCGAGGGCTAAGGTTTAATGTGCCTCTGCCGTAGTGCCCTGCTCCCTCAGTGTCCCGAGCATCCCTGGATAGCTCCTGGTGATGGCTGATGTCAGGGCAGCAGCTCCTCAGGCCGCGGGTGGTGCTCGGTGCCATTAACACAGAAATTAGAGCAACTGCGGGTTTTTGTTCCGAGACCAACGCGGTGTTAAAGAGAAAACTTCCAGTGAGCAGCTCCTGCCTGTGCTCGCAGCCCGAAAGGGGCAGGGAAGGCATCCTTCCACTGATTAGCTCTGATTCCCCTGCTGGGGAATAGCCTGACTTACCTTATTAGTGCTTTTCCAGGTGGAATTCTTGGTAGATAATATGCCTTCGAGACGTTAGCATAAGGCAGAGGCTGCTGCTGCAGCCCTGCCTCGTGTTGCCATCGCTCCATGAGCTCTCCTGGTGCGCCCCTTTCCTGGCTCACCCCGCAGGGAGCCCTCCTGCATCCCTGTGCCTGGCCCAGATGCTCTTCCTGTTTGTGGGGGGTGATCAGCAGCCTCCAGCACACCCCAGTTTCCTGGAGATCTGTGTCCTTGTGTTGTCTTTCCCCTGCTGTTGGAGTCTGGGGTGAAGGGGAAATACTCTTCTTGCATCTTCCTTTTCCTGCTTGTTTTTTTTCAAATGAACATCTGTTGAACCATAGGTAGTCATGTCAGGAGAAAAAAAAACCTCTCCAAAAGAACCCTGATATATTGAATTTCCAGCTGTTTTACAGGGCTGCTCCGAATCAACTGGTAGCAATAATTAATTAAAAGAACTTTGATTTCAAGGGTCCCCAGAGTTTATAACTAAATTCCATGAAAGCATGCAAATCCCATGTACTAAATGTTGCCTTTACTCATGTATTATTTGATTCCATATTTTTTCTAATTGAGAGAGGCATTAAAAATATCTATGAAATGTAAAATATACATTATAAGAAGTGTAGTACCTTTGGCACCAAAGGAACTCTGAACACAGAGCATGTGCACCCACCACATCTGCTCCAAGGAAAGCTGCTGAGCACTCTAGGGTTGGTGACCGATGCTCAGAGTTGCATTGCACACTCATCTGAGTCCAGCAAAAGCTGAAATCTGGTATTTTGGGGTGGAGACACCCTTCATGCCTGGTTTCCTTTGGCAACTTGCTCCCCGCTTGTTTTTGTTTCTGGCAGGAGCACAGTGGGCTCTCTGTTTGCTCAGGCCCTGGTCCTGCAGACGGTTCAGATCCCCAGCCTGCAGCTTGGGCTTTGCTGTGCATCAGTGTTAAACAAATCAGTTCATGGAAAACTTGCATCTGGATTTGAGGGCTTGGCTATAGGCAAAAAATTTCTGCTTCCAGTCCTAAATTCAAATCACTTGGAGGCACAGGAGCAAATTTTTAACCTTGACAATGGGCAGGTGAAATTTCCCTGCTAGCAAGACCAGCTTTGGATGGGGTGAGCCAATTGGGGGGTAAATAACATGGCAATTATTTACATATATATATCTACACACACCAGGCACTGGAGAAACAAGCCCTATTTATGAAGCTTTATATTAAATAAATCAGTTGTAACAAGCTCTGACTTTCCCATAAATGTGCCAAACTATGAAGTAACTTGCATAGGGTTGCACAAGTGCTTTTGGAAGGTTACTGTTACCTGTCACATGGAAGCAGTTTTGATCCTAGGATCTCAGGTTTCATCTGGGAACGGAGATATTCTGGCTCTAGAGAGGCTGTTAGAGGAAAGGTATTTTAAATGGCAAAGATGTGTGTGTTGTGAATGTGTTTAAAACTGTAGGTACTTAGAGCCTGATACCTGTGCAACAATGAATCACAATAAATAAATGCAAATGTCCAGAAGAACAAAAGGAACATTAAACAGATAACAAACGCTTCACTGGGAAACAGCACAGTTTCAGAGTCCATAAATAAAACCCCCTAATCTAATAAATGTTCTGGAGATAACTGGAAAAAATACTGAAATGGTCACTTGGTTGTAAGGGAGCATATTTCACTTCTGCCTAGCAGAAGGACTTGAAGCCTCTGCAGTTGAGTTGATTCATAGCCCTTCGTAATGTCCCGGTTATCCCCAATCGCAGCAGGTTTCATGCAGCAAGTACTCCAGTATGTCACTGTCTAGTTAATATTTTAAGGACAACGGAGAACAACCAGATTGTAGTTTGCTGATGGGTTTTTCCTTCCCCCTCCCCCCCCCCNAGGAAATGGGCTGCTGATAAGAGAAGGAGATGCACAGAAAGGACTGCCTGATGTGCTAATCGCTGGGAAGATGCGACTTCCTTTGAACTCGCCAGGAAGAGAAGAGGCGGGAGGTGAGTCACGGTGAATGGACCATCTGAACGTGTGCCAGGATGGAGCAAACAATGCAAGCTCCCGCGGGACTCCAGTTAAAATGTTGGGCCAAGCTGGTGTAAAAGGGCCGGTGTTTTTGCTGCTCGGTAAAGTTCTGACGTGTGCAGAAAAACCGGAGAGGTTTGGTTTGAGCACTCCTTTTATTCTGGGAGTTCCTTCTCATCTTCCTGCTTGTGGCCAACCCAATCTGCATCCCTGTATTTGACAACACCCCAAGAATCCCTGGTGTGTGCTGGGACAGGTGATAACAGCCTGTGTGCACCCCAGTGGTGCTCAGAGGGTCAGGTGTATTCTGCTGCCTTCGCTCTTCCCCCTTGCTCCGCATCCTTTCCTCGCAAGAGACTTCACCCGATGTTGGTGTCACCCTGGGTATGGTGCACATCTCCACCAGTGACAAACACAGGTGCTGCTCATGGGCTTCCTCATCCCAAATCTGCCAGAAGCCCTGTGGGCTGGTTGCTGCTGGTGAGGACGGAGGTGTTGGGTGTTTTGTTTTGTTTGGGTTCTTTTCATGCTGAGCTGAAGAAGGCTAAATTTGGTGTGTGGTCTGTGCATTTCCATGAGGAAATGCTCTCAGTGATCTGTATCTGCTCTGGCCCGGGTGTTTATCCAGGGAAGGATGGTTCCTCGTGTCTCCTTAGGATGTGTTCAGGTTGTTTGAACAGCAGTGTGCAGTGCAAATCTGGTGCTTTCACCTGGTGCCACATCTGCCATCACTGAGCTGTGAGGGCTGTCCCTCCTGCTGCCACCTTTGTGCTCCTTTCCAGGCACAAGTCACCCGAGAATGCACTTCACTGAGTTATTAAAGGGGGGAAAAATCAGCAGAAAGGGGTGTGTGGTGTGTGTCAGGAGCAAGGACATGCTGTGCACCTACAGGTGTGTCCCTCCCTTTGGGGCCAGAGGAGCCTTTGGGGATGGAGCCCTTTGGGGAGGCGGTGGACAAGGGACTCGGTGCTGGCCCGTGCCTGCTGCTGAGATCCAAAGCTGTCTGCGTGTAACGCTCACGCTGTGCTCTCGAGTTAGCTGTGTCTGAACTGAAGAGACTCCTCAGAAGTCTGTATTAAGCAACATTAAAAGCTGAAACAGGCTGCTCGGGCGGGTGCTTTGATAGATTTTCTGACTGTGCGTAGCGTAATGTTACAGCAGCGAAAAAGCTCCCAGCCTTGGCTGGTTCTCCCCCTTTGCTCCGAGCGTGTGCTTTGCAGTGAGTGACGGGGATGGTGAGACAAGCTGGTGCAGACACTGACCTGCAGTGCTCTGTGTGAATGCAAAAACTTCCATTAACCCCTGCGGATCACCTGCATCCGCAAAAGATCCCTGGCTCCTGCTGTCCCTGGCAGATCTAAATGTGCAGCTTGGAGGAAGAGTACGGTTGGATAATAAATTACAGTTACAGATCCCTTTATTCACCATAGTCAGACAATGCTGATTACCATATTTGCAGATATTTTAGATTTATTTTGGTGGAAGTGAGACAGAATCCATAAAGCTTGCATTTCTCCAACTAATAGTCCCAGAGCATGACAGTATGTACCTGTGCAAATGCAATTTAACAGTATTTTAGAATGCTAATGGTGACTTAGATGCGGTTTTAAAAATATTCAGAGGAATAAAGTCTTTTTTCCCTTACAGAACTCAAACACAAACTGAATGATGTGATTCTGGAGCAGCAATGCTTTTCCAGGGCTGTTTGTCACAGTTCAAGCACCGGTGGAGTGGGGAGGAGTTTGGGATCTGGGCACCTGGAAAAGGCATCGGCACAGAGACGAGCTGAGAAAAGTGAGAAATTGTGAGGTGTTGGTTTTGGCAGGGCTGCCCTGTGCTCTGGGGGGCTTTTCAGAGCCTGTATTCCCATTTTCTTTTGGGAGGCCTTCGCTGGGTGAGTACCTTACACCCAGAGACACCTTTTTGTGTGCAGCCTGTTGTCAGGGCTACAGAGACTTGCAGAAGTGCATGTGTGAAAAATGCTCAGTAAACAACCAGAGATTTTAGGTGGAGGATTTTAGGAGCATCACATCCTGTTACCACACACTCGTCATCTTCTACTGGTGTGGTCGTGCAGGTTTCACCCTGTCAGTGACTGCTGGCTGGAGCCAGGATGTTTCTTGGTACGTGGGTGACCAGGCAGCTCTGTGCATGGGAAGTTCTGAGCTCCCTGCCCATGAAATCCGTGCTCATGCTGCCCCAGAACCCCTCCATGTGTGTGATACGGTGTACACAGCCTGCTTTGTCCTCTGCCTCTTGTCAAAAGGTCCTTTCCCCCTTCACACACCATCCTCAATCCCGCGTTTAGCTCTTGGCTTTCTCAGCCTTTCAGCGTCCAAGTGATAACATCTGGTCTAGCACCGAAAGGGGAATAACACTTGTAGGAGATCATCGGGAAAAAGATGAAACTCTGGGTTAGAGCTGGAGCCTGCAGTTAATTCCCTGCTTTCAAATGGTGTTTTCTGAGTAGGTGATAATCAGTGGGCCTTTCCCAATTAATTAAAGAGCTTTACAAAGCAAATGATGTGGAGAATATGCGGCCTGGGAGAGCAGTGGGTAGGAGAGGCTGTTGGTGTCCTTGTGATTTTCATCTGGTCTGACAGTCTGCCTTGGTGGGAGGAAAGGGGGAAGGAAAGTTCACTCCTGGGAAACACCCTGGGCCCTTTCCCCAGCTGAATTTGGGGCAGGAACTGGGGTTTGTAAGGTGGAAAGTGGGTAAGACACTACATCACTGGTTAACTGGGAAAGAGTGAGCCTGTAGCGGAGAAGCAAACCACAGTCGTGCTGCTCCTGCCAGTACAGTGGGAAGCAAGGTTGTGTCACCATCAAATATTAATGTGTGACCTCCAGATGATGCTTCAGAAATGTACACCGATGGTCTTCATGTTTCTTTAAACTCCATGGGAGCTTTGCCACTGAATTCTATAAGAAAAAGATGATATTCCAAGATTGCTGATTTAAAAATCTTTCATCAGTAGCACTGCAAAACGAAGGAAAAAAAAAGAATTTGAAAGCTGTAACTATTGCAAGAATCAAACTTGAGGAGTTTTGGTGGTGCTTATCTTTCTGCATGTAAGAAAAATTAACTCAGATGAATTCTGAGCTTGTTCTCCCCAGTGCCTTTTACCATCTCTGCAGTCTCTCTCCAAAGAGACCCAGCCCCTCGAATTAAGGATCTTCCTGGGCGTAATTTTAGTTCTTTAAACTTCCAGCTTCCCTGCTAACTTTATATTGTTGGACTTGATAGTCTGAAAGGTCTTTTCCAACCTAAATGATTCTGTGATTCTACCTGAAATGTGGAAGGTCTGGAGGTTTAATTGAGAAGAGAGCCTACCTGCAAGGAGACTTTTGTAAGAGGAAAACTTTATTTCCCAGGATGGGATCACATTATCCGCCTTCAATCTTTTATCCATGTTTGGGACCTGGGTGAATATGGCAGCACTAGTAATTAGTGTGTGGTGGCCAGGGAGGGTTGTTTGACACTCAGCTTTTACATTAAGGCAGCAGGAAGCGTGCCTGGACTCTCAGCATGACTGTGATCAGATCCATATGAGGACAGGGATATCAAATTCCCCAGCTCCCCGCAAAAATGTTGTGATTAATCACGCTGAGAGTTGCAATTAGACCAAATAAAAGCAGCATGTTAAAGAAGCTAAGAAGGAGGTGATGTGAATGTTATTAACGAGCAGGAGGTTTTGGCTTTGTGGAGCTTGCTTGAAATGTGTCAAACAAATAGAACCGAGATAAATGTAAAATCAGCTGACTGCATATTACCCTTGAGGATTTGAAATGAGTGTTGGGGAGGGGAAGAAAGATCATAATTACCCAGAGGAAAAGGGCTAAATCTATGGAGTGGAATAGTTATTCATGTTAATTGTGTCATCATTGCACAGATGCCGAAGGCGATGCGCTGTGAGGTTTTGCATGCAGGCTGTACCAGGGGATGGTTAAGGGGATGGGCATTTACATACCCCTTAAAGGAGATGGGTCCATCAGACCCCTTCTAAATGCTCATCCCTGGTAGAGGAGAGGTGTACAGGGATGAGGGAGTTGAGGAGGGGGGAATCTCAGCCATTAGCACGTATTTAGCATCATATTTACAGAAAACATCCCAAACTTGGCTCATCCTGTTTTCATCTGCTCTTCTGAAGCTTTTCCAACAGCAGAGTGATATACCACTGATTAAGATCTATTGTGGCTTAATTAAGCTGTCATATAGCAACTTTTCTGAGACTTACCTAAACTTTGACAGCAATGCTTAATCTGGCTTGCTTTGCCTCTTCTTCCCTTGGTTATAAACCTGGTATTGGGTGGATTTTATGTTGGTTGTTTCCAGTGTGTTTTATGGCTCTACAGCTTTCCTTATCTGTTTTTGTGCTGTGAGCTCGCAGAGATTTATGGGCTGAAGTATTAGATACAGAGCAGGAAAGGGGGAAACAGAGCTAAACCCATTAAAATCCTGGAATCCTAGCATTGGAGGCATTAAGTCTCTAAAAGAAAAGAGAGGAAAGCCTGAACTAGACCATGTATGTGAAATCCCTGTGCTCTGGCCTCTGGAAAGAGCAGGCTGGGATTGTCATCCATGTCCTGTGGTTCAGGCTGGGGAAATTAGAATACTGGCAGTAGGGGACTATGCAGGAGCTGCTCGCTGTCACTGCAGTTACTGGCTCTACGTGTGCTTGTAGAGTTGGGATTTACAGGGTGCATTTAGGGGGTGTTACTGCTGGGGGGGCGTTGCTGATGAAAACTGAAGGGACTCCGAGCAACCTGGTCAAGTGAAAGTTGTCCCTGCCCATGGCACGGGTATTGAAACAAAATAATCTTTAAGGTCCTTTCCAACCCAAACCATTCTGTGATACTGTGACTTTCTGTGGGCCCAGACCCATCCCCCCGTGTTGAGTTCACCAGGCTGAAGTTCTGTCTTGGACAAAAAGTTTAGGCTGTACCTGTCTGCGCACTGCTGGCTGACAGAAGTAGTGGCTTTTGTCTGGACCCTTCAGAGGAGCAAACCTGCTCTGGGCTTTGAGGACGAGTTCTGCTGCTGCCCTGCCCTGCCTGTGTCACTGCTCAGTGGTGGCCCTCAGAAAACTCCTTGCCAGCTTTGACATCCCCTTTGCTTCAGCCACATGAGTGGCTTCCTCCTGCTCCCTCGGCCTCAAGGTCAAGTCTGCTCCTCTTGGTCTAATGGGGGTTTTGTCATATTTATTAGGTGTTTGCATGTATCTACCACTCAGCCTTTGAAGCTGTCCTCTCCCCTACCTGAGTCCGGTTCATTCATCTGCACCGTTATTGGTCATGTTTGGGTGTTATCTGAGACTGAATGCTGTAGTTATTAATTTGGGCTTTTTTAACAGGGCTTTAAAAATAAACTCAGATATTGCAGAACACTGAGGCAAGCAAGGGCTGAGTGCATTGGCTCATGACCCCTTCCCAGCCAGGCTGAGCTGGCAAATGTGTCTTAACTACAGAGAACAAGTCATGTGCGCTGTTATCCTGCCATAAAAACAAAGGACTCTTCTTTCCAAGTGATAAAGCCTGGGGTTCACAGTTTCTAGCTGAAGCAGACCAACAACTTTCAGCCTTTTTATTGCAGTTCTCCAAAACTCTTGCAATTCTCCCCACTCAGCATTTTATTGCAGTGATTGTATCCTGTGCTGCTGACCTGATCCACTGCTGCTCTTCGTGTCCCCTGACACAGCCCACGAGGTGCTCTGGTGTTTATCTTGCTGATGGCACTGACTTCATCCAGCTTGTCAAGTGTCTCCACATCTGCTTTCCAATGCCTCTTCCTTATGCTTGGGTGCAGCCATTTACCTGCTTAAATATCTCCCAAATGCTCATTTTAAGTAAAACAATGTTAATCTAGAGCAGATGCCTAAGTGCATCTTGGAGAAAATTGCTCATGGCTGTGGACCTGTCATCGCTCCGCTCGCAGGCACGTTTTCCCTGGCTCACGTGGTGACCACCTGGAGCTGGTGGTAACACGCCAAGGGCTTCCACCTCCAAAATCCAACCTCTGTCTTTGTTCTCCCCCTCGTGAGATTTCTTCCCGTGATCCGGGGCCTTGCATGTGCGTGGAGGCCGTACAGGCCCATCTCCCACGTTTCTTTGTCTGAACACCGGTGCAAACCCGACTCCTTTCTGCTAAGAAATGTGTTATGACAAGGTTCTGCCGGCCGTGTCTGCAGCAGCACTTGCTGGCTGCTTTGCTGACTCTCATCTAAACAGAGCTGATCTCCAGCTCATATTGGCTGACTCATCTCCCAACCCCCCAAGCCCAAAGAAACTACAATTTCTTGTGTGGTCCTTAGCTTTATACCTCTTCCTTGGAGTTCAGATTCTGGAATGGTCCTTCCTTGCCTGTGCAGCTCTGAGGATCACTGGCACAGGTGAAATTTCACCCAGTGTTAAGGAACAGACCTTGGGGAAGGTGGGAAGCCAACAGCACCCAGTGTAACAGCATGGGAATAGTGTAACAGCATGGGAATAGCTTTTCAAAAGATGCAGGTGGGAGTCCAGGCCCTCCAGGGCCAGGAGCAAATGAGAGATGTTGAAAGGGGCTTTTTACAAAATGAGCTGGCTTTTATTTATTCTTGTGGCCGCTGTAAGTCAAGGGAAAGGCCTTAAGTTTTTAATCAATATATTGGTTTGCTTTGCTGCCTTGTGCAGACCATAAGGAGAGTGGTAACTCACTCCCTGCTCCATCCTGATGGCTCTGCTGTCTCAGCAATGATTATGTTCTTCCCTGAAGAAAGCAGAGGAAGTTGAAGAGGCTTTATAGGGAGAAGAGGAAACACCTCACTCTCCTGTTGATATACATCAAATTCAGGGGGAAAACTGGATGCAACAAAGATGTCTCAGAATGGTAAGAGACTATTCTGATGAAACTTTCATATCGGAGTTATGGTTTTTGTCTTGCATGAACATCTGTGATACTTTTGAAAGTGGTGTGTCTCTCCTGAAAATAGCAGAGTGTAGTGACATCTCAGGCAAGCACTAATACCAGGAGATGTGGGTAGATACTGTTTTATCAGATGTTTCCTTTGTAGACAGAAGTCCAAGAAAAGCCAGGCTTTTGCAGTGGAAGCAGAGGTCTGAGCCTGTCCCAGCTCCATGTCCAGCAGGACCTGGAGAAACTTTAAAGCAGACTGTGAAAGGCAGCTAAGTGATACAATACTGCTGTTGGGAATCCAGACCCCGATGGCCTGCCTGCACCTCTACTGGGAAATTCTAAGTGCCCACAAAGTCAAAAGAAGGTCAAACCCCACCTGGAAGCCTCATAACTTCATTATTCCAAGGTCACAAGTGATAAATTTGGCTTCTTTGGCCAGATGTGGGGTATATTCAGAGTCGTCTTGACCCAAAGAAACACTGCTGCTCTCATTCTGGGCAGAACCTCACGTCATGCCCTCCTCTGCAGTCTTTTGGTCCAGCACCTGGTTCATGCCTGTGGCTCCTTGGGCATGGGTACCATCTCCACGGTGATTGCAGCTCCTTGACGAACGCTAGGAAGTGTCAAAGGAAACTTCAGTGCAGGGAAGAGAAATATGCAGGTGGAAAATCAGTCAGAAGGACATCTTACCGGGGAGGGAGGCTCTGCTGCAGCTCTCTGTGGCTGGGTCTCCTCCCCAGCTCTGAGCTGCTGTGCTTCTTTAGCACCACTTTCCAGCCCTCTCCTCTGTGCTAATTTGCAGCCCTGCTGGTTACATCTTTACATACACGATCTCACGTGGCCAGAGATCCCCCAGCAGCCTCAATTTTCCTCTGACCCATCATATGGGAGAAATTTAAGATAGCTCAAGTGGACTTTGTTTATTTATTCTGCACCTCGGCCATCAGAGACTGCCAGTGCTGTGGTGTGAATTACAGTAAAATAAATAAATGCACTAATTGCTGCTGCTTTATATTGGAAGTCATTCTTACTTATGAAAACATCTCAAAAGGTGTAGAAAGGAGACACATCCAGGCCAGACCAGGCAAATCAACTGTCTGTCTTAATGAACCATTAACACAGGCTGTGAAAAAATCCACGCTGAACCCAGGCGAAGTTCCTATATTGCCCTCTGAGCTTTGGGTAAAGCTCATGATGTTCATCTTATTACAAGCACAAGAGTGTTGGTGGAACAGTGTGTATAGAAATGGAGGAAGAGGTAGAGGTAACTCAAGTTGATGCCGTGAAGGAATTCACACCCGCTGGAGTTGTATGCATGGCTGTAACCAGGTTCTGCTGCAGCCCCTGAGCCAAAAAATTGACACAAAAAGAAAGGATGGGGTGAGGGGGGGAGGGGAAATGCTAATCACCATCTTTCCTTTCATATAAATGTGTTAATGGTTTAGTAAGTGTTTCCAAAAATGTCTGTGTGGGATTAAAATAGAAACCATGGCCAAGTTGAAAATGAGCTCTGGGATGGGGAGCAGACAGTAGTGTAGATCCTGGTGATCCCATCCTGTCCAAGGCAGAGGGAAATGTGCAAATGCACGTCCAGCACAGGAGGAGGGAGAGGGCGAAGTGTTTGTGCTGGGAACTTTCTGTTGGCTCTTTGGGGAGCTTGGTCATCCCAGCAAGTGGGAACAGTGCTCCACAAAAGCAAAAAGTGCCACATACAAAAGCACGTGAGGGTTGCCATGGAAATCAGGACTTGTTACTGAGAAAGCAGGAAAATCATGAATGATCTGGAAAACCATGGATTGTTGGAGCTTCCTGTCCTCTGCTATGCAAAACCCCACCCCAGATTGCTGAATTCCTTTCTGGGAGGATGTTTGTCCCTGCTGCAGCTGCAGCTGCACGGGACAGCAGGTTGTGCATGCATTTATGGGGGGCACAAACCCCACACTTTTCTTTGCAGCTCTGGGCTTTGGCCCTAAGGAGGAGGTAGGAACTATGGCCAGGGCATGGGAATTACCTGGGAAGCCTCAGCTATGGGTCACAGCAGGGTAACAAACCCCAGGCAGAAAAGCCCACGAATTATCCACAAGTATCTCATCTGGAAGGCTTGTCCAGACCTGTTCCCAGGGAACAGAGTGAACCAGGAGACAGGATCAGAAAGCTGGGGATGGTCTCCATAACTCGCCAGTGGCTGGTGGAGGATGCCCTCGATGTAAAGGCTGGGAGGGGGGTGTAACGTGCCAGAGGATCAGGGAAACCACTCCTCTTGCCAGTATCCACAGCATTCAGGGACCCACACCCCTGGTGAGCAGGAAAGACTGAGGAATTGGCTCCAGGACAGATCCGATGGAAGCTGTGCTTAAATGAGTGTAATGATGTATGGAAGGAAAATGTTATTTTGGAGCTATAAGTTTAACTATATATAACAGTAACGAAGGCAGGAGATCTGCGTTGGGAATGCCAGCACGCTTGCTGCTTCCAAGGTTTTATTTTAAAGTCAGGATACTGGAAATGCTGTTCAGCATGTTTCCAATGAGCTGCTAGGCCTCCTGGAAGTGCTACGGCCGTGTTTACTGAGACACTGCACGGTAGGTCCTGCTGGAGGCTGTTTGGGAGCTACTGACAGCCACAGGGTTTAACCTTTGGTAGTTTGGTGGCTGAACTCTGTGCAAAGCCACCCAAAGGACAGAGCCTGTGCCATGAAGAGGCTTCTCATTCCTGGGCAATAATGGGAGCTAAAGTCCTGGAAGCACTGGCCAGACCTGCAGTTTTCCCACTGCCCCATCTCTGTCAGTGCCCCTGGGACAGGAGCCTGTCCCCATTCTGGTCCATTCCAGGGACTCTGTTGCCTTCCTTGGCACTGTAGGGCAGTGTCCCAGCCCCTCTCAGCCCCTCACTGCTACTGCTGCAGCAGGAGCACGGTGACAGCAGGTTGGAGGTTTTCCTGAGGAGGACACAGCTACAGGGATGGATCCACTGCTCCCACCCTACTACTGGGATGTTTTTGTTATCGGTGTGATTAACTTTCTACTGTTGACTTCCGCCTGTGGGCTAATAAACTCAAGTTGTCCATTTGCCACAGGTCTCAAAGCATCATCTTACAAGGAGGGAAAGAATTTTCATTTATAATCCATGAGACCTATTCAGCAATGGGCTGTCCTCCCCCTCCCTCTGCCTATAGACCTCTAAGTGAACAAACAAATGTCTGGAAATACAGGCAATTTAGCTCAGAAGAGATATCATCAGTGAGGTTCAGAGGTTAATGGGCATGGAGGATTTATAACAATCCAGGCCTATAAAAAAAAAAAGGGGGGGAAAAAAAAAAGGAAGAGGAGAAAAGAAAAAAAGGATTGGGTAGTAATCTAGTTGACATCTATTGTTCTTTGTATAACAGCTCATCTGTATTCTATCTGGTCCAGGGTATTGCAAAAAGAATTTAAAAACACATGTGTGCAAGCACACACACACGTCTATCTATATATATATGTGCACATATAAACTGAAATATAATGAGGGAAAAAGCCCCTGTAAGTTTGAACCAACAACAGTAATCCATATATCTTTATTTGCTGCCAACATCCAAGTGCTGAACTCTCAAGGAGCCTGGATCTCTGCCATCATCTGTCCGTGTCTGATCTCTTTGGTAAATACGACGGCTGCCAAGAATGAGGCAAACGAAAAGCGCTCGCAGATTAGAAAGAAACACATGGCAGCCACTGACCTGCTGAAATCATAAAATACATCATGAAGTAAGAAAAGAGGGGAAACAAATCTTCCTCTCAGGGACTGCCCATCTGCTCGCATAAAGCCGCAATCATTATTGCAAATAAATACGTTCGGACTGGAGAAGTCTGGGAATAATTTGGGGGAGGTGGGTACCTTTTTGTGTGTGTGTCTTTGGAACCCTCTGGAAATTTTCCTACATAAACAAGGTGAGATCATCGTCCAGAAATAGATATCTATCAATTACTTATGTAGGGAGCAAATCTTTCTTTTATGGGTACAATTAGGAAAAAAAAATATTCCAAGACCCCATGGGGCCACAGAGTTGGAAAGGAACCCCCATGGAAATTGCAGGTCCATGTTTTTCCAATGAAGGACAGATCAGTATTTATCATCTGAAAGACCCTGCAGTGTGAATAGTGGCTGTGTTTTTGCTATGAAGTGAAAGGATACAAATCTTGCTTTGCCTCTTTATTCCCTTGGTGTTCCACAGGGATTTATCCAGGTATTAGGTTCAATGCATGGGTCCTACTTGAGTTGGTTTTGGGTTAGAGTTTTTTTTGTTGGTGGGGTTTTTCTGTTTTTTAAGACTTAACAGATTAAATTTGACTGGAGCCTGCTAGGGGCTTCGTGTAGTACATGTGTCTTCCTAAAATCCAGGATTCTGGGCTGAATAAGGGCTGATTCAAACACGCAGGAGGAGAAGACTGAAAACAGGAGCTACTTTAAGAAGTTGGTTATCTCCTTTTCTTCCCCTTTGCTCTTTTCCACCAAACTGTGCTGAAAACTTTTACTTTGAGGGTTATCCTGTGTTTGATGGTACTCCATTCCTGGCCAAGACAAAGCTGCAGGTACAAGGCATTTTGTAACTTGGGAATATTTTCCTTAATATACACGAGGGAAAGTTCTGTGCAGCATGTCCAGGATGGACTGAGCCTGTGGTGGGTCTGTGAGTTCCCTCATGGTCCCATCACAGGACTCAAACCTCGTGTTCTGGGTGAGGAGAAAGACACTTGAGGGTGGGATTTCCTATGGAGATCTGTGAGGGGAATATGTTCTGTGCATCCCCATCTCCCATGGGAGGTACCTGGTGGTGTCTGAGGAAATCAAAGAGATGGATTTTGTGGTTATTTCACCTGGTGGTGTCTGAGGAAATCAAAGAGATGGATTTTGTGGTCATCTAGCCAGGTATGTTTCTGAAATAAAAGGTTTCAAAATCACCAGAAGAGAGAGAAAAAGGTGGTTTTACAGGTTTATTCCCTCCCATCTGGGTAAGCAGCTGAGATCGTGGTGCCGGCGTCTCCAAGCTCCCCTGGACCTGCTGTGTGTTGGTACATACATGTGGACAAACCTGAGAGATGTTTGGCATCAGGGTGATGGCAGAAGCACTCACCTGAGGTTGCTCTGTCCCAGGTTTGGTTACCTGGCTGTGTTCGTGTGCAGGTTGTGCCTCACGGGTGTATTTGTGCTGTCCAGGGAGGTGTCCGAAAGCCCGGGGCAGATGCAGCCCTGCGTGGTGTGCAGCCACCTCTGAGCTGCAAATCCAACTGCTCCCATCACACCTGGCCAGTGGTTCTGGTAGGAGATGTGTGCTCAGAGCTGTTTGAACTGGGAAAAACACCAGCCCACCCTGACCAGGCCCTGTCATGATGCACTGCAGACCCCCACGTGCAGCACCAAACCTGTGTGCTCCAACCTCTGCTTGATGTAACCCAAACTCCTCAGTCTATTCTACCATTCAGTGATGCTAAAATCTCAGGTTTTGAGAGGTTACATGCTCCTGGATGTTCGTTAGATCTCTCAAGAGCCCATGTGAAATCTAGGACAGGATGAGAAGGAACTGGCCAGCTGCCCCTGGGCAGCCTGCGAGCTCTACCCCAGTCCACTTGCTTCCCCTTGGAGTGGGGATGTGAAAGAGCAGGAAAATGCTTTAAACCTTCAGGACTAAAAAAATCCACAAATTCATAACCTTCCCAGTCTCATTTCAGGGTTTCAAGAGTTAAAAGAGCAGCAGTTATACCAAGAGAGACTTTGCTACAAGATGACTTAGCAGAGTCAGGAAGAAAATGAGGAAAAATTCCCCAGCTCTGAGCACAGGCTGGCTCCATGACCCCTATTTTCTGGGAAAGCCAGCGGGGTAGTGGAATCTTGTCACAATGTGCTAATGTATAGGTTCCTCCCCAACATCTAAAATTGAAGATTTCACGCCTGGTGCCAAGCAGCTCTAAAAGGGGGGTTTCCCATCCCTGTCGGCTGCTGCTCTTGTTATGCTGTTGTGCCTTTAAAACTGCATGAAGGATCCCAGCTTTCTGCCTTCTCTGAATTTATTTTTAATATTACTGAGCTTTCCACTCTCCAGCTTTATCTCCAGATTCCTCTGGGAGTACTTTCCATGGGTAAATCCCGATGCAGGCCACAGTGTCCCCCTCTGCAGGAGACAACCCACTGCAGTGGGTACCCAGCCACTCTTCCTGCTTGATTATAAAACCACAAGGTGTTTTAGCATAATCTCCTGAGCATTTGTTAGCCTGTATTATTTCCCTCAGATTTATGATTATCTTTACACACTTTGCACTTATTTTCTGATCTTGCAATTCTCTTAGCTTCTCCTAACATTCACGCTAACACGATGAATTACACCTTTGCTTAACCCTTTTCCTGCTGTTGGCAAGGAAACCTGGTGGTGTCCTCTTCCTCTCTTGTCCTACAGGACTGGAATTTCTGGCTTGTGTTTTCAGTAGATGGCTCTTTACCAGTATTTATTAGTTTGTGGAATGGCAGAAATTAAATTTTTCTCTTTGACTTACTTTGTGCCAAAGTTTTTATCCTTAGTGACAGTAGGAATCTAGATATATAACATGAGCTGCAATATGTCATCTTCAGAAAATAATGATCCAGCCTATTTATCATATTTTTAGTTTCTTCTTTATGGATCCCGCGAGGTGCTCTGTTTTGTTTTCCTTTGGTTTTTTGTCTTTGTTCCAAGAACAGTGATGAAATGACATATCTTTCTCATTCCCTCGAGATCCTGGGCTTGCATGCATGCTGTGCTACAAAAGTTAAAGCTCCTCATTCCCTCAGGGAATGTTGTCTCCCGGTTGCTCAAGCCTTCATGGGGCTTTGTGCCAAACTGTGCTGGATAGCACGTTCCAGCTCTCATAAAGCCAAGGATGGGGGTTAGAATGTTGGGATTTTGCTCCAGCCCCCCTTAGCCTTGCTCCTGAGGATACTTCTCCCAGGAGTTTATACCTCAGGTGCTGGTTTCCACCTCGCCCTGCCTTGCTGATACAAAATCCAGCTGAGCTGGGGACCTCACCTGGCTTAAAAATAATCCTGCGCTGTGGTGAGGAGCAAGGATTTGATTCCAGCAGGCCCTGCAGCTGGTTTCCCTCTCCTGCCTCCCCAAACACCCTCCCAGTGCAGAAGCAGGAGTGTTGGAGGGGTGTTTGTGTGCAGGGGCTGCGGTGCCAGCGGCTCCCCTGGCACAGCCGGGAGCCCGGCTCCAGGAATTGCTGCAGGAGGGGTTGCTCCAGGGACACTGCCTGCTCCCTGCTCCCCCACCCGTGTCCCACACCTTCCCACCCCACCCATTCACATCCCAGCCACAGCCTGCAAGTTGCTCTGTTAATCACATCACTGAAATGAGCTGAATTTTTGAAAGAGAGGGGGAAATTCCTCTCTGTTTTTGGTGCATAGGAACATCCCAAATAGGCTTTGCCAGGAGGAGATGGTGGTGGGATGGCACCTCTGTGCTGCTTCTGAGCAGCTCTGGCGGCATCTTAGAGGGGCTTCACCAAGGGGACCTGGTTCTCTGGGGGGATCTGTGTTGCAGCCCCCATTTTCCTTAACGGTGAAATTATTTAAGGCTGCTAACCCAAATTTTCAGGTAGCTGTTTAACCATGGTCATTGTAAATAGAGATAAGTGCAGGCTGTCAAGCTTCTTGCTGAAAATGAAGCAAATCCTACTGATATGGGGCAGTCCCAGGCTTGCTGGGGAGGTGGCCCTCCAGCCCACAGCACAGTGGCTGGGGTGCTGAGGTGAGGTTGCCCAGTTCTGGTCCAAGGCAGGAAGGGAGCCATAGAATCGTTAAGATTGGAAAAAACCTGTGACATCATTGAGTCCAGCCATTAACCCAGCAGTGCCACATCTGAGTTTCTCTCTGAGTGGGATGCACATTGGGCTGAGCTGCACTGAGGCTGCTGCAAGGATTGCTTGAAAACCCAACCAGATCCTGAGTCTGTTCTCTCCAGCACCTCTTGCAGCCCGTTTGGGTGGTTTAAGGGAAAGCTGATCCCATGCCAGATCGCATGCTGATGAACCATGTTGGGCTGTTATGAAAAGCATTGCATTATAAAGCATAACATTGGCAAAGGTTTTCTTCTTTAATAGTGCATCCTGGGGAAATGGTATGTCTCACTTCAGCTGAGAGCCCCCAGCTATTTAAGCACGTTCCCTTTCCCATATGGCTGTAACGGGAAATGGAGGCAGGCCAGAAATGTGGATCTGTGTTGTCCTCCTGCCCCGGTGCTGGGCATGGATCAGACCCTTGCTTCCTCTGCGTTAAGGGAGGTGACCTTGCTTTGCTGAGGGGTTTAGGGCTGCTGGGTTGATGCGTGTCCATACGCAAAACCAGCGTCCTTTCTGTGCAAACAGAATGATTTCTGCTTAAAAAAAAATTCAATAAATCTCTGTATCAGATGATAGACCCCAGGATATACATGTAGGTTCAGGGACCTCTTTAGTCTTCCCCACATGTAGGAAAAGGCATGGTGTGCTCTTCAGAAACATCTGAAGGCATAACAACAAAAGCACCATGTGGAGCTGGATTAGGGAGCTCTCCACTGCTGTCGGAGCGAAGCGATGGCCATCTCTGCCAAAAGCAGGGACAAACTCATGGCACTGAGGGCTGGGGGCAGCAGCAGAGCAGGAAGACTTGGATTAATTGAGACAAAAATGCTGAGCTCCGCTGTGCCAAAGTCAGGAGAGAATGTTCTTCTGTGCATGCTAATATGCCTTAATAACCTCATTAGGCATAGAGGCACTCGATAGACAAAGCACCTCCTTCATTCTTTAAGAGAATTTCAAGATTTGAGGGCAAATCGAGGATTAGCAGGCCTTTCAAAGGCTTAGGGAAGCGTTTTGTGCAGCTGGGATTAAATTACATTTTTATCAGGCTGTAGAAATGGGCTCTGCTTCCGTCTCCCAGCGTGTGACAGGCCGGGCTGGTGTGGGCTGAGTCCCACTGGCAGCATCATTCCTCAGTCCAGCACAGAGCTCAGGAGATCCTGCCCCAGGGCTGGTTGGGGATAAGCTAGAGAAATCCTCGGGAGCTGGGGAAGAGAGCATTTAACCATCCTCTGCCTCCACCCCAGCCCAAACCCAGCCTTTATCTGCTGCATCCTGCACGTGGGGCAGTGCCCTGTCTGGGGGTTATCCAAAATGAAGGACTTTTGTACCAAAGAGCACCCAAACTCAGGAAACACCTGTGTGTTTGCACTCTGGCAAATCCTTAGGATTCTCCTAAAGAAAAGGCCATTGATCTGTGCCAAATAGTTAATTGTAAGGAGTCTGCAACCCTGCTAGCCCTGTTTTATTTCCTCTGACCTCACTTTGCTGGATTTGGCAGAGGATGTCCCATTTGTTTTGGTGAGAGCAGTAAAGAGAGACTGGATCACTCTAGGAACATCTCTTAGGAGAATTTAATCACTCTAAAAAGCAAAGGCCAGTACTGTGCCTGCAGAGCAGCTGGTCACAGAGCTGTCCTGATGGGACAACACTATAATATAAGCAATAACAACACCAGAAGCCAGATCAGCTCCCTTGGCTGTGGATGAAATCCCCTGTCTGCGGACAGGGCACAGCTGTAATCATGCCAATTGCTTGCTTTATTTTAAGCTGCGTGATTTAACATTGTCATTGTAATTGAGCTTTGCCATAGTAAAAAACAGGTTAGAGGTGCACCTGGGGATGGGGTGGTAGATCTGTGCCTGCCTTGAGGGAGGGGGAGAGATTAGCTGACCTAGTAGTGTCTGTGTGTGTGTATATATATTTATTTACATATACAAATATTCAAAGAAGAAGGTTCCAGCCACTTTGCGTGCCCTTTGACCAAGTGCTGTGCTATTTCAAGTAAATTGGAGCATGAGACCGATAGAAGGAACTGCAATTTGCTTTAGCAAACATTTGCAGAAGCAGAAACCAGGCTCAGCTTCTTGATGCAACAGAATACAACCCCACATACCGAGGAGAGGGGAAGGGGAAGGAACCTTACAGCTGTGCTGAGCCCCCGTGGTGGGGAGGAGACCTCTGGGCTCTGTGGGCTTTGCAGTGATATAAAAGACCATTTTTGAAAAATCACAGCTCGTTCACATTAGGGCTTTGGACAGGTGTTAAAATCCTTACCAGAGCCCATCTTGTGCATCTGTGTAGCTGGTCTGGGTTCGCCTGCGCGGACCACCTGTCTCTTCAGCTCTGACTTTATTCTTTGCTTACGTTTCCCTAAACGCCTTGGGCAAACAAATGTAGTTCTCTTAATGAAAAATGCATATATTTTGGTTAAATGGATCTTGCTGTCACTGCGTCACTGCCTTCCCCTCAGTCAGGGCTTGCTAACAGGCTGGGCTCCACACATGTGCCGAATCTATCATCTGTCACGAGTGTGCACCGAGGCATGTAAGGACCCAGCACTAACTCTATTTCCTAGCAACCGGAGGAAACCGTCGCACACACCACTGTTTTTCCTCTGTCAGCAGGATTGCTCCAGTTTATGTAACCTACAAAATGTGTGTTATCACCACAATAAACCATATATTTCGGGGTGTTATTTACAGCCAGATAATCACAGCCCTGCAGGCCTGGTGCCTGATATGTCCTTGCTTGGGACCTCAGTTCTTTGGAAACCACATAGAAATGTCATCCAGGGCTTCTTTGACAATGGCACTAACCACTTAATTATTGAGGAAGATATCAAATGGTGTGTGGCATGCTGGAGTATGAAAAAACAGCTGAAACCAAGTGGTACTGAAGGGCCTTCATTTGCAGGCTCCGAAGGAGTAGTTGTAACTGTGAATGACTGGGTGGGATGTGTCCAAAGGGGCTGCTGGTGAAGCTTAGCTCTCAAAAATGAGGAATATGAAAGTATGGAGGGCCAAATTCATAGTAGGGAATGTCTAGAAACAAGGTTTGTTGGTGACCAGCCCCGCTGCTGGATACCTGTGTTGTGATGAGGCTGAAGGGATGGGACATTGCTCCAGGACAGGAGCATCTCTGCAGGGGCTGCTCGGGGCCTCTGCAAAAAAATGGGGTGTTTAAGTCTTGCAGAGAATGCTCTCTTGGGGAATTTGTGCCTTGTGGTGTCCTTAATCCCAGCGCCCCATCCTGCTGGGTGGCCTCTGTGCCGTAGTGGAGTCAGTGGAAGCCTGGGTAGGAGCGGGTGCCACCTGCCAGCGCAGGATGCTGATCCAATTAACTTTTCTGGAAGAAAAAGGGCTTCTGGCTCTTTGGCGCATTTGCAAATCACAAGAAGCAAATGATTCAATCAACAGATGAATATCAAGCAACCTTAGTGAGCGGCTTCTGCATCATGAGCCTGTTTAACAGCAGATTGAGCTGCAGATTAGTGAGACATTAGAGCACAGTGTGATGCATCACAGCATAAATGGGAAGGCTGAAATCAGCACGAGTTTCCTGGAGAGCCGCTTTATTTTCCTGTAATGCCAAGCCCATTATAGCCCAAAGGTTCTTAAATAACTCTTCTTGCAATAGATAATAATACAGACTATGGAAGAAAATAAGGGAATACAAAAGGAGATAGAGCTGCGGTGAAGGAAACGCCATTTGCAGAGGGTTCAACAGAGTGGGAAAGCTGTGCAGCAGGACAGTGCTCAGGAATTCATAGGGGCTCATTATGTGAGCCTTGCCATGGTCTAATCCAGATCCAGGGTGCCCCATGGGACACCTGCTTGGATCAAACACCCTCCCAACACCCTACCCTTCCTTCCCAGTGTGAGGAGACTTAACTCAGCACACATGAATCCATCTCCGGCCTCCATAGCAGCTGCGATAATGATGATGTAGGGGGAGTGTCACATCAGTTTTAGGTCTGAGGCTCACAGAGGAGCTGGCAGTGCCAGCCTGGCCCTCCACACCGCCCGTGCTGGCTGCAGGCAGCGCCGGCGTGTTTGGATTGTGACAGTGATGCAGAAGCCGCTCGCGCTGTGAGTGTGATGGATGCCTCACCTTCGGGATGCATAAAGGCACCCATTGCGTCAGTTAAACAGGAGTGTGGCGGGCTGGGGAGTTTTTGTTTGCTCATTTGTTAGCTATTCAACTCGAAATAGCAGAGCCTATTTACACATGTAGCTTATTATTCGGAAGTAGGCAGCATGATGCATAATGCGGCCTCCCAGTTAGAGCAGAGCATCATGATAATGACAAACAAGCCCGGGAATGCAAGGTAATGCTTGTTTTTCTTGGCTGAAGCTGCTCCCTATTGAAGTAGCAGCTTTGCCAGCTGAACGAGAAGCAAAGTGCAGAATAGGTGTTGACACACATCCCTGGCACGCTGCTGGGGTTTGAAAGGACTGGTTGGCTCTGGTGCTGCTGGTTGACACCGCGCCGGCTGTGACCACCCTGTGAGTGAGGTGCACACCAAAGCCTGCTCCAAACCCCAACAGCCAGAGCTGTAAGGGGAAGCTCCGGCAGGTCTCTGAAGTCTGAACTGCAGGGTGGTGGTGGGCAGCACTCACCCTACCCTTACAGCTGCCCTAAAGGTAGTCCTTTCCCCAGTCCTGGGGGTGTGTGTGCAAGGAGCTTTGTGGTGACCTGGGAAGGGGAAGTGAGCAGCTTAAGAATAACAACCTGAGAACCAAAAAATCCCCACAGGATTATTTTTAGCTCGCAGCAGCTCCTGGCGTGATTCACCGTGTGGCCTGTGTATGGCTGACTCAGCCTGGCTGAGGATGTGATGCAGGGAGAGGGATGGGTGGTGGGGATGGTGCAGAGCTACTGGAGTTCCCCTGGCCCTTTCAAGAAGTCCTGGTCCAATGAACTCTTTTAGCTGGAGCTGAGTTACACCGGGATCTTGGCAGCAAGGCTGGTGTAAGAAATTCCACTGGTTGGAATAAGGTAGAAAGTGTGATTTAAACTGGTCCAGATAACTGCATCTGTGCCTGGAACGTGCAGCAGAGCATCCTGGTGTGAATTAACTCTGCCTCCAGGCAGTGCCTGGCACTGAACGGGGCAGAGCCATCATCTGAGCAGATACAAATTGGGCACCTTTGTGGGTCAGGCAGGAGCCAGATGGGAAGCATCAGCAGGATGGGGTGGTTTAGCTGAGTAGAATGGCCATAGCTGGAGGAGGAGAAGGGAAGAGAGCAGCTCTCGGTATCCTGCCAGCCCAAACCTGTTTCCCTGTGGATATGTGAAAGCCTCTGCTTGTAGCATAGGTGAGAGTGATGGGGAGTGGGTCTAAAGAAACTCCAGGCAGGATGCTCAGACCCTGGTGTCAGAGGAAATGACTGTGACAAAAAGTACATCTTTGTCCTCATACAAACCTCATTCTTTGGCCAAAAAATATACTCAGCATCAGCTCTTCACTCTGAGGGGGGAGGCAGTGTTAGGTTGGATATCAGGAAAAGGTTCTTCCCCCAGAGGGTGGTGGGGCACTGAACAGGCTCCCCACAGCAGTGGTCACAGTCTCAAAGCTGCCAGAGCTCCAGGAGCATTTGGACAACACTCTCAGGGGTCATGGTGTGATTCTTGGGGATGGTCAGTGCAGGGCCAGGAGTCGGATTTGATGATCCTCATGGGTCTCTTCCAACTCAGGATATTCTGTGATTCAAACCTCTTTTCTTTAAACACTCTCCAGGACATTATGTGGAGTTTCTCCATCTTTCCTTACCCCTTCAGCCTCTTGTACTAAATTATGTTTTGGCACACCGTATTTTTTAAGTGCTCTGGGGTGGTTCAGGGGGTTTTGGAGGTTTTCCTTGCTTCTCCCTTACAAAGCCCAGGTGCCAAGGCTGGTCTGGGTGCCTGACGAAAGCCGAGGGGCTCCTCTGTGCCCACAGCATTTTCTGCTCCGTGCTCTTTCCCACTGAGTGATTTCAGTGTGTAACAGCATTACCGGGGCTTTGGCTTTGTTGAAACAGTTGCAGCAAATTAAACTTTCTCCGGGGCCATGAGAGCATGTGTGCGCTTGGAGCGAGCGCGGGATCTGCCACCCTCTCGGGCTGCTTTCCAGCCCCGTGGAGCTCGCGGTTGTTGGACCGATTCCCTGAAGGATTCATTTACCTCTGTTTACAGCTCAGCCGCTCATTTCCCTCAGGCTTTTGTAGATGAAGCTGGGCTGCTTTTAGTGCAGAGGCTGCTGAGGGCAGGAGAGAGCAGAGGGAATCCCTCTCCCACCTCTTCTTGCTTGCACCTCTCATCTCTGTGGAATGCCCCTTTCTGCCGGCTGCTGAGCGAGGGGGGCAGATCCAACCCTCAGTGAGGGATTTACATGCAGTGATTCTGGGGATAATCGTGTTTTAAATGCAGCTGATCAGGCTGGCTTTTGCAGAAAGCCCAGAAATACACGGAGCAGCTCTGGAACACGCTGCAGCCCCACCTGCGCCAGGCTGCACTCTGCTTTGGGATGGGGCTTTGCTAAAAACAAACAGCCTGCTCCTTACAGAAGGTATGACTTTATGCTTTAATTGCATCCCCTTTCCCTCCCACAAGCACAGCAGAATCCAGATTCCCCCAAGGACTTTCACAAGCCCTTCCAAGGAGGAAAGGATCAGCAAGGCAAAGTTTGCCGCAAGCTCCACATATATTTTGAAGTGTTTCCATCTTGTGCCGATACCCATCTGTGTATTTCTGTGTAAGCATCTTCAAATCAAAGCTCTGATGTGCTAAAATATGTCCTAGACAGTTTTGATGAGACACGACTCTCCCAGATATGCATGTTAATGATAGGCTGACTCCCAAATTCCTGTAGTGTGGGTAACCTGGGTGTAGGAAAGAGTCAACCCCAAGTACTGTCAGTACAGGCACCTAAGCTGCTCTTCCCATCTGAACAGGACAGGCTAAGGTGAAAAAGATTCTCTTGATTACATTTTTTTCTCCAATATGGTATTTTCAAAGAAAGCCTGCATTCCTTATCTTCTATTCAGGACTCTATTTTACTAACTCCAGGTGACCAATGTACACGAGATGGGCTCCCCTAAAGTTCCCCGAAGTTCCTGAGGTGTCTGGAGGTGTCTGGGATTTGCTCATCCCCAGTGCCCAAGCTGCTCCATGCTCCTGCCCCTCCCAGCCTTCCATGAGAACAGCAGGCAGAGGGTAGGAAGTAAGGACCAGATCGCTACCTTCAGTGTTTACTTCCTCAGGGAAGGCTTTGTCCAATATCCAAAATGATCCAGCAATATGAGTAAAAGTGTTCAAATTCAATCCATTTCCAACCAGGTATAATGGACTAGAGCCCAGATCTCTGAGGGTATTTAGGGGTCTGAGTTCTCTGGATTGAATCTGGGTCCATGTTTCTGACCAAAGTCACTTTAATTAGGAAAAAACAGATTACAGTAGTAACTAGTTTCAAAAGTCAAATTAATTTTTGTGCAACACGTGGCCTTTACAATCCCTGTATCCCTTGCACTGCTCCTATGTGGATTACCAATGCTACACAGGTACCACGCAGACTCTCTGCATCTGAGCATCCGTCAGAAGCTATTTGTTACTAGTTTTGTGTTCCTGATGCTGTCTGTCCTCTGCTAAGCCTAAGGCATTTCAGTGGTGATTTCACATGTCAGTTGTTCTGAGCTGTGCCAGGAGGATGTGGAGCACAGGACAGGGTGGGGTGCTCAGTTTGCGAAGGGCTGGAGCTGATGCTGAGCTAAGAGCTTGGGGCAGCCTCAGTGCATTCAGGATGTTCTTACAGGTGCCTCTCATGGATGACCAACCTCCACCATCTTCCTAGTTATGGGCATTTTCCCTTGTTTTGCCTGCTCCCTACTTACTTCAGAAATTCGTTGTTTATAAACAACACTTTTGTACCCCTGCTTAGCTCAGGAGGTGTAGTTTGAGCCACTGGTCTGCTCCTTGCTGGGCTCTGAGCTGGCCAGGACTTGGCTGTGAGCATTCCTTCACATCCTGCCCCAGACAGGAGGGGACTGGTGGCGGGCAGCTGGTGCAGAGGTGAAGGTGTATTGAGGATCACAAGCTGAGCTCTGGCCCAGGCAGCAGCACTTCAAGCAATTCGTTTTACCTCGATGTGCACTGGACACTCAAGAACCGGGGCAAGCTGCAGCCAGCTCTGGGTGTAACCTGGGATTTCAGTGAGCAGATCTGCTCAAGCCTTTGGCCAGCAAAGCACATCTTTGTACCTGCATGTTTGTGTGCAAGGCATAAGCTGAAATCCTTGGGCGATTCACGGGCCCATCCTGTGCATCAGTGACTCCTCCAGCAGACACACAATGATTCCTGGAGGTCCTTCCCAAACCCGACTTGTTAGTCCTGCTCCAGAGTCTCTCCGGTTTTGCTGCTGTTGTTGTTGTTGTTAATAAGTAGCCTGTGAAACCCTGGGAGGCAAATAAATATTTTGGTGGAGTTGGGCCGAGGAACCTTTCTTTATTTCCATGGTAACTGCTTCCACTCTTTTGGGAAGCACACTTTCCAGGCAGCGGATTTGTCGACCTCGCTGTGCCAGGGGGGATGACAGGGCAGGTGGAGATAACGCCTCGACAGGAACGGTGTCGGTGCCCTGCGATGCCCTCGGGCTGTTCGGAGGTCACATCCCCGTCCGCCCCCGCCGGGGTCCTGTGCGGCACCGCAGCCGCGCTCGGCAGGGAGGTGGAGCCGTGCCGGGAGCTGGCTTGGGCTGGCACCGCCGCCTCCCTGCGAGCGCCTCCGGCTGCTCCGCACCAGCGCTGGCAGCTGGGAATTCTCCTCCTCGGGAGGCTTTTGCTCACAGTGTGAGCAGAAACGATGCGGGCGGGCGGCCGTGCCCTGCAGCGGCGGGAGCGGGCGCCGCGGCGCTCCGGCCCCTTCCTGCGGCTGCTCCTGCGCCTTTGGGGACGGGCTGTGGCCGGGCGCTCCTGTCCTCTCCTGCGGACACCTCTTCGCTGGGAGCTCCAGCCGCTGGTGGATACCCATAATCGTGTTTTATGCCCTTTGTTGGAGGCTCACCAAAGTGCATTAGTTTACATGAGCTTCATACGCAATTTGCTGGCAAACGAGGTGCAGCCACCTCTCGTGAAAGCCTCCGAGCTGGGAGTGGGAAATAATGGAGCTGGTGGGCGAGAGTGCGAGTGAAGCTGGGTGTGGGAGGGGATGGAGAGGCAGAGCGAGAGCATCTTTCTGCCGGGGGCAGCACCTCTCCTCTGGCTGCTGCACTGCCATTGGGCCACTGTCAAATTTGAGGGGGAAAAAGGCAGCTTGCTTTTTCAACCACCGTGTTTTCCTTGACTGCTTATCCATTTCATTCCCCTCCCTGCCTCCAGGGTGACTACCTGATGATTGGGAGGACTTTAGCCCCATCCAGAGGACCCCACCAAGCTCAGTGCAGTGTGTTTTTGGAGAGGTACCCAGAGCCTTGCAGTGCAGCCTCCTGTGCCTGACCTTTCCCAGCCACAGCTGGCTCCACACTGAGTTACAAATCAAAGTTAGAATGGAAGGGCTCAGGTTTAAAGGCTTAAAAGTATTTTGGTGCAGTGTTTGGGCTGTAATTAGACAAAGTTCTGCCTTTCCTCTGCCCTGTGGGAGCTCGGCAGACAAGGAGGGTATGGACACTCATCCTGCTGGGTCCCTGATGTTTCTGACCTCTACGAGGGAAAGCTGAGCAAATATGGGATCCTTAAGTTGGGAGGTCCTTAATAAATGTAGAGAAAAAGAGGATTAGCTTGATAAAATCAAAACAGAATTTTCTTCAGCTAAAATGGGAACAAAAAAATTAGTCTTGTATCAAATCAAATGTTTCATTTGACCTGGAGCAAGGTTGTTCCTTCCTTTCAATCCTAATTTACCTCTCCATTAAAAGCTTTTTAAATTCAGCTTCATTATAAATGGCAATTTACTTTAGAAATAAGCTATTTAATTTTTGAAGAGAGTCTCAGAAATTTCAGATCTGGTTGTCAGAAACTTTGTCACAAAGGAGGGATTTCTGTTCTCAAGTGGGCAGACCTTTGTGCTCATCCATTAACTTCCTCTGTAACAGATTCCATGGGGTTTTCACTTCTCTCTGTGTTTGTGGCTCTGCCCAAAATAACGATACTCATAGCAAAAAGGTTTGGTGCTGGATCTGAGCATGATCCCACAAACAGGGAGTGTGCAAGTTCAAGGTTCTCATCCCTGCTTCTTAGGGACTACTGGGGACTACAACAGACCTGAGCCCAGGTGTAGTGCACATGATGCCTCCAATAATGAGTAGATGAAAACTTTCTGATCTAATAACGAGAAAGGTGGGGGTCACAGGGCTGTGACACAGACTGGTGATTTGCAAAATTGCACACAATCTTGTGAAACAAATGGCCACGTGAAAGTATCCCAGGCTAAAGTGATCAAGGCCAGGTTGGACTGGGTTTTGAACCTGTCTAGTGGAAGGTGCCCCTGCCCATGGCAGGGGCTCGATCTTTAAGGCCCCTTTCAACTCAAACCAGTCTATAATTCTATGATTCTATAAAAAAATTCACAAAAGACATCTTTGGGCTACAATCTGCATTTGAGCTGGACTTGGTACCTGTTGCTACCTCAGTCCTTTTGTAGCAGGAGAGCCCTAAACCTGAACATTCAGGTGGCCTGTTTTTATCAAAAAGATAGTGTTGAATAAGAGTGTGAGGAATAAGCTTATCAGGTGTTTCTGTGTGTGTTTCTGTGCATATGTCTGTGCAAGGTCACCTTTGCAGCAACTGAGGATTTTTTCCTACCTGCTAAGGGAGGAGTTTCCCCGCCTAGGATGCTTTGCTTGGGGTCTCCATCTCTTTCACAGGAAGCTTTAATAAATTACTTTAAATAAGTAAGATTTACATCAGCAGGGTCGGTAGGGATGTTATCTTCCCTTCTCTCCTGCATATCACAGTCTCTGCTCACATCCAGAGGCATCAGTCTGCTGGGAATGCTGTGCCTGCCTGCGGTGCTCTGCCAAGCCAAGCCACCACAGGCAAAGGACAGTCACCAAAAGACACAGGATGGACTTTGACACTGCATTTGATCTGCACGTGAGGCTTTCTGCTTTCAAGGGGAAAATCTGTCTATTATAATTTCCTGCCAGTGGGTAAACTGTGCTTGTCAGCTCTCGTTAGGAAAAGGGCCCTTCCTGGGAGCTGGGTTTGCTGAGGCTGTGCATCTGCCTCCCCAAAGGAGGCCTGCAGCCCTCACTGAGTGTTGTCACTTGTGCTTCAATTTCCAGGTCAGACCCAACAAATTGCTCCTCATTCATAAAAGGTGAATACGACCATCCCACGGGCAGTAAGTCTGGATGTAGGATGGTGTTATTTCACTAGGCTCGTATTGCTCTCTGTCAAGGTCAGGGCTGCAGCCAGTTTATAGCTCAGCAAAGCTGCAGAAGATCAAGGCTTTTCAGGAAGGACGGCGAGGGCTTTGTGGGTTTACCTGTCTCTTCTTCCCTGGTCCTAAAGCTGTGTGCTGGGAATCCAGAGAGGAGCTGCCCTGGTTAATGTCAGCTATGGTGAACTGAGGGATCATTGAGAAAAATAGCTAAAGGTATTAATGACTAAAGTTTCCTGTTAAATAACTCATTTGTAGCTAATAAAGCTGGTAAATCCTGGAAAACAGCTACCTGAATGCTTTGAGAAAGTTAACAACAGAGGAGCTGGAGTTTTCAAAGGTAGTTCATCTGATCCTTCCCTTCCTCTCTGCCTCCTGTCAGCAGGGAGCCTTCACACCTCCTTCTGCAGAAGAGAGTTTCCCTTTGGCCACTTCCATGTGACAGATGGTATCTTAAACTGTCCAGAAAAGGTGATTTTAAAGTAGGTCGGAGCCACCTCCTCCTGCTCTCCATAGCACTGTCAGAATTCCTACACCAGCCATAGTGACAACCCACTCTGATGTGTCTTCTCTGAGACTACTCCAGCTGGTTAGGCCGGGACAACATCCTTTTGCCAGCCCAGTATCATCTTTCCAGGTTTGCTCCATTGATTGTTATAATTAATGCTTATTTTATTCAAAGTGTCAAATTGCTTCTCAATGAAGCAAAGGAGAAGCACTTCACTGTAGAAGACACGACAGTGTATTTAATTGGTATTGAGTTGCAGACGCTGCTAATGGATTTTAAAAATACAATAATCAAAAGGAAATCGGCATAACATGACATGGAGATAAAATGTTCTGACGTATCTGGTGACCTGCCCTGGTGCATTGTACTGCTGCAACTGTTTGTGTCAGGCCACAACACAAAAACAAACTTCATCACTCTCAAGCAAAATAAAAACAGCACAATAATAATAACGATTTTGGAAAGGAATTCAGTGGCTTTTCTGATTTCAGTTGTCATAAGCCATTTGACTTCTTGTGTTGACACCAGCAGCTCAGGTCAGCCCAGCAGAAGTTGTTCCATGTTTTTCCTCCCGTACTTTGCGTTAGACCCTCTCCCTGCCACACCTGGCATTGTGATTCCTTGATGGATGGAGCAATCCCTGCTATCTGTGGTGGGGTCTGGCAGGGTGAGCTGCTGCATGGCCTGGGGGATTGTCCCCTCCTTTGAAGGTGTGGGAAGGGGTGGTTGCTCCCAGGAGCACAACCTGATGAAAAGCTTGGAGGAAGGCAAGGAGGCCTCTTTTTCTGACCTGTTTTCTGCCATCCTTTACCTTATCAAAGACCAGGTGGGGTTTGTTTGAAAATCCCACTGTGTGGAAACTGGCTCTGCCTTTAGCCAGCCACTGATTCCTCCTCGCTGCTCAGCCCCCTCCGGGCTCTTACTGCAATTCTCTTTGGTGGGTTAACCATCACCCAACAGGCTTTTACAAACCCTGCCAGTTTTCCTCCCAAGCCATAAACCTATTGTGTGCTCCCACGGGGCACAAACCTGGTAAACAAATCGCTTTGTCACACTCAAGCCGCGTCCCTTCACCAGGCACCGTCGTTTTCCTGTGATAGCCTTTGCTGCAGCCCAGCTCATGCTTGAATACTTTGCTGAATATGATGGACTTAAACATGTGCTAAGTGCTTTGCTGAACTGGGTCTTTTCCCCTGATTTATGCCAGGGTAGATTAAAATAGAATCAGCCCCTTAAGTGGTCTGTGCCGCGTGTTGTCAGCGCACCGAGACACCGCGTCGGCGCTTGTGTTTTAATTAAAGGTTCCACCTATTTACACGGAGTCAATCAATCTCGGCACAAAAACGTCCTTGCAGTGGATTAGCACCATAGTGCAGACAAATGGCATTAAGCACAAATGGCTTTCTGGAGAAGTAATTCATCTGCATGGAAATGAAAAATACAATTATTTTAACTGATGCTGTCGTGTAATCAATCATGCTGGGCATGCCACGTGCCCCCCGTGTGTGCAGGGATGTGCTGGCTCCTTTGGCTCAGAGTTGGGATGGCAGTGTTCATATTGATGTGGTGGGTACCCAAAGGGATCCGACTGCCTCCCAAAAAACACCACCTGGCTCTCACTGGGTTTCCAGATCCAGGGCTGGTATTTGGAGCTGGGCTCAAGGCCCTGCTGTGGTGTTAATTAGGTCATATGTAGAGCAGAAAGGAGCAGAACGTGGCTTCACTGATAGAGTTTTAGTGGGCTCAAGGCTAATGGGTGTTTTAATGGGAAAACACAGCATTCCAGCCTGTTGGAACAGCAATAAGGGAATCTATGGGCCATCATTAATACACTCCTGGTGATAAAAATCATTCTTCCCTCAGACCTGCGTCTCAACACACTCAAGGCATTTATTAGTGGTCCATTATATGCCCACTTCAATCTTACTGCTTAATTTGAACACTAATTAACATCATCATGCCTTCTAAAGCACAAATGGTACTTGGTAGGATTTCATTATCTCCATGCTCTGTCTGCAAGCAGAGAGAGCTGAGCTTCACCTGAAAGAGTCCACTCCTTGGACTCATGGGGCCGGGGCCGGGAGGGCTCCCCTCCAAGTCCCACCTCCCAGGTCTCACAGTTAGGGGGGAAGGTGGTGGGAAGCAAAGCAATGACTTCATTTCCCGAGGCACTGGGGCAGTAGCCAGCAGGACAGCTTAGATGTCTAAACACTGCTTAATTATCTGACTGAAGGGGGCCCAGGGCTTGGGTTTGCTGCTGCTGCTGCTGTGAACTCTGCTCACTCTCGCTGGCTCACCCGGAGCAGGGGGAAGGCAGAGCCAACCCAAAATGGAAAGGTTTACTGGTCCCAGCTCTCCCCTGTGCATTGTGCTGCCTTCTCAAGAAGGATAGAGTTCAATCAACCTTTGAAAGTCAGTGAGGGGTGCTTTTCCCCCATCTAAATTTCTTAAAATAAATCTCTTCTGCTGCAGTTCAAGCCCTACCTCCTTCCCAGCAGTAGGAAAAATGAACACCAGCTCTTTCTGAAGGAGCCTTTTATAGATTTGGGGGCTTTTATCATCTCTTCCCGAGGCTTTTCTTCTCTCTAAACTGAATTATGATCATTCCCTCTGCATGTCCCTGTGGGGCAAGAATTGTGCTCTGTCTCCTTGCCCCCCTCCATCTCAGCTCCTCCAGCTCCTTCCCACTTAGGCACTGTAAGGTTCCTACTTGTGTCACCTCTGGCAATAGCTCCTACTGGGATATTGGCTTCCCCCCCTACTCCAAAACAGAGGGTTTTGCTTCATGTTGTAATTCCTAGCTCCTCTTCTACCTCTTATGGCTGCTGCCTAAGCACTCATTTTGTATTTTGTATTTTTACAGCCAATTATTCTTAGTTAAGTGCTGACGGTTCTCAGGCTGCTGGGCTGCTGCCTGTTATTTTAATACTGCTTCTCCACTTCTCCTACTGAACTCTTCTTGGTGATATTTGAGCTTCTCTAGAGTCTAATAACTTCTCTTATTAGTCTTTTGAAACAGCAATAGACTCCTGTTTGACAGCATCCCCAATAGTTTGAATACTGAATATGAGAAAAAACATTAGAGGGAAAACCTGCCTGGCAGGGAGGGAATGTTCTGCTCCCTGCCGCTTCCAGGCTTTGCAGGAGTTAGTTTTTCTTCTCAGAAATGCATTTGTCACCGTCTCCTTGGCATTGCTCTAACTGAGAGGCGGGAGGGGGCCGCGTGAGAGGGGGTCCCTCCGTGCCCCAGTGCAGCAGAGACGGTGGCTTTGCAGAGAGCTGAAGTGACAGCACCTCAGGGCCAGAGCCAGTCCCCACAGCATTAATACTTAAGAAGAATCTGAGTTGCCATCAGCTTAGTGAGGGAGCAGAGAGGCAAAGGTTGGGGATGCTGTTTTCCCTCTTGGGATTGCTCTCCTTTGGCCTTTTGGCTCAGACTGACTGTAGTATCCATTTAATATCTGATCCATCCTCTGTCAGGAGGCTGTCAGTGCTTTTGCAAGGGAATTGACACTGGATATATTTCCTTTGCTGCCAGCTTGTTACGATCCTGCCCTGTCATGATCTGGGGTTTAGCCTTCGCAGCTGATGCATAGACTGGTGTGGGGAAGCAGCAGCAGAATTAGGTCCAGTTTCTCAGCACAGATAAGCAGCCCCGAGAGCGAGGAAGCGAGCTCCGTCTCGGCAGCAGGCACGGCGCTTCCCCTGGAACGGCAAAGACAGACAAGGTGTTGGTATGAATAAAAACTGGGTGCCAGGGAGAGGCTGTCAGTGACATTACTACCTGTCACACGTGTGTAAAGTCATCAAACAGCGGGTGGGCGGCCGTGACAGCCCCGCCAAAGACATCTCTATTAGCGCTCAGCGCCCCGCTGGGGCGAGGCTGCAGCGCGTTAAGGGCAGGCAGGCTGTTCCACTTAAGGTGGAAAATGATATATTCGGCAACGGGAGTAATTTGATTTGGCTGAGGTTCACAGTGTTTTGGAATCTGATGTGAGTCTTCCTACTATTGGATACTGCCCCAGATTCCCAGTGCTGCAGCATATTGCATCTCCCTTTCGGGCTGCGTGGAGTAAATGAGTTTCTGGGCACGATGGTACGGATTTTGTACCCAGATGGGCAACTTCTCTCCTCTTCTGTTAGAAACTGGATTTTAACTTTGCAAGAAAATATAGCAAGCAGGATATTCCTGCACCATCTGACTTATAAAAGCAGCCAGTGATTGCATCCAGAGGCCTTTTTTCTGTCCCAAAATTTTCTGCCCATCTCAGATTACACCTGCTTTCTAGAAATAGCCTTGGCCAATGCTGCTTTGGTACTGGAAGGGTTTCCAGGAGCAGGATTTTTTGTCCAGAAAGTGATTGAGATGCAACTGCTACGGCAGAGAGGCGTGGATGTGATGGAGTCACTGGCATCCTCACAGCTGGATCACCGGGGACTGAGCCTGAGACCTGAAAATCATCAGTTTAAGGAGGCGAAGTTCTAACTGGAGCCACTGTGGGCACCTGGAGAAAGAGCAGGCTGTGTGAGCTGGAAAGGAGGGAGCAGCACTGTGAAACCAGCTTAAAAAGCATCCCCAGGAGCTGTGTGTGCCAGCAGCTGGATGCTGTCTAGCTGCAGCCACCTTGTTAAACCGCTTTCCTTCCCCTGCTGAAGCCAGGGCTGACGCTTTGCTCAAGCTCGATGGTTCGTGTCAGCGCCCTGCTCTGTGCTGGGCTGGGTGAGAGCTCACAGTGGGGCTGGTGCAGGGAGAGGCTGTCCCCTCCTGGAGCCACCCGGGAACGGCTCAGCCGTGGGGGAGCCCTGTGGGGCAGAGAGGTGACAAGCACCGCACAGCAAACCCCAGCCCGGGCAGAGCGCGGTGAGGACACGCACCAGCTGCCTGCTCCGAGGAGCCACGCTGCCAGCAGCACCCTCGGATTTTGTGCCAACTTTTAATTGCATGAATTTAATTATAGGGATTTTCTGGCTGTGTCGGGGGCTGTGAGCATCTCCCCTGCAGCTGGGAGTGTGCAGCTCCCTGTGCAGCCGAAGCAGAGGCAGTAGCAGGGGAGCTCAGAGCAGGGAGAGCGGGTGGCCAGGGCCCAGCCCTGCTGCCACTTGGCCGGAGGTGCTCTGTGGCCTCGAGCTGCACTGGTCAGAAAAGGACCCTCGTCTTTCTGGGATCTTGTGTGTGTTTTTCTGCACTGCAAAACACCTTCAGCAGTAAACCATCAGTCCTGCTTTTCCCTGAACTGCTTCTGTCCGGGTGGTTTGGAGCCTGCAGAAGAGCTGGGGTCCATCAATGGACCAACTCTATCCACTGGTGGTGGTACCACCATCAGTGCTCTGGTCATGCTGCCAAAGCCATTCTTCATCTGAACTGTGCCTTTCTCAGGCTTACAAGGCATTCTAAAATCAGGCCACCTCTCCCGAATCAAAGATGTTTGGAAGAAGAGATGAGAAGCTGTTGGGTGGCCATGGAAGCCCTCTGGCAGAGCCCTGCCCTCTCCCTTCCCCCTGCTTGTGCATCCAGGTAGATGCTGGAAAGCTGTTTCTGACTGACATGGGGCAGCACTGGCTCTGCTGTGTCACCAGAGATGAGCACATTGGTGGGTTTCAGCCAGTTTCAGCAATACCTTAGCGACTGAACATCCACAAACTGTTGCTATTTACCCCCATGGCTTTAAGTTGAGCTGGTAGTTTGGGGTTAGAAGCAGTTTAATCCCTCCCTGTTCCCTGCGGTGTTTTGCTCTGCCACCACTTGACCTCCCTGTCCCTGCAGTAATAAGGTCGGCACCTGGAGCAGCTCTGCCTTCCTCCCACCAGCCCTTCCCTCTTAGGGGTCCCTGGAGCTTTCACTGCTTATTCCTGCCATTTTCCTGCTTTGCACTGTTTAAAAACAAGCAAGCAAGAGCTCCCTGGAGCCAACCGCTCATTTGCTGGCAAGGACTGCCTGTTAATCAATTAAAGCTCTGTGAACGTATTTGCAGCAGGGTGGATGATTAAGATGCTTTCTGTCTCTAATGCATGCCCAGGGGAAGCCTGCCCGTGTGGTAAGGGCAGGTGTGTTGGTCTGGAGGTCCTGCAATCCTGCTTTTATAGGTCTTGGAATAAAGAAGTCAGATGTTGAGGACAGCGAGGGAAGGGGAAGAGGTTTAGCAAAAATCAGTCTTTTCCTAATGGATGTTATCACCTGAGCCCTCTCTCCAGGGCAGGATTTGCTGATCTGCTCAGAAGTGGCTCTGGGGAAACGTCCCCTCAGGGACCATCACGTGCAGAAGAGGTGGCTCATGCAGGCAGTGAGGGAAATGGGCTGGTGTGGAGGATATTCAGGAAAATCGATGGAAGAGGTACTGCTGAGGCCAGCACTGAAACAGCACCAGAAGTGTGTTTGTACCCAGGCTAAAACTCATCAGTGTCACTAAACTGAGGTTCATGCTTGTGATTTTACACTCTGCTGTGAGAGCAAACCTCAGCTGTGGGAGCCTGCCAGCCCTTCTAAGCATTGTTTTAATTTCCACCACTGATCTTCATTTCCAGGCATGAATTTGGTTCATTTCAGAGCCTTTAGCAGGGGAATCAAAGGACTAAAACCACTCTCTCACTCGGCCAACAAAAGGGTCCAGGGCCCTCGTTGGGGCTAAGTGTCATTTTGGGGATTGCAATGGATTCATGACAAGTTCAATTTCTTAACACTGATGTGCCATAAACTGTAGTGCAGTCCTTGTAAAATGAAAATTGCATTCCTGTTTGCATTTAGGGAAGTCATCTACCAGCCTCTGAGCTGGCCACCAGTTCAAAACCCATGACCGTAATAAGTCAAGCCAAAGAAGTCTTTGCACTGGCACAATTTACTGAGATGTGATTTAATAGAAAGACTATTAGTGTTTCAAAGGGCTGACAGTGACTGGCTCGGGTCTGATGTTCAGTTAGATATTACAGTATTTTGCAAGAGCGAGATCCAAATCTTGTCCCAGGGCAGGAACCCTGGCTGGGGAGGACTTTGCAGCGTGGTGCTGTGGGTGTGGAGTTATTTCATGAGTGGAAATGCTGGGGTAGAAGGAAAATGGCTGGAGAAGCAGCTAAATTTGGGAGATGGAAACTGAGGCATCCCCACAGGTGGGAGCTGTTCAGTGCAAAACCCAGCGTGGCTGGTGGTGCTGGCGTGGGGAGATGGGGGAACAGGGAGAAGGGGCAGGTGGGATCCGAGGCAAATGGGAAATGGATGCTCTGCCAGGAGCACACTACATCCCCATCCCAGCACAGCCCTAGGGAAAGCACGTTGTTCTGTAGAAGTTGCAAAAACAAACCCTCCAGTCTGCCCATGCACTGGGAATACTCAAAGAGAATTAATTGAGCTAATTAACGATTTAAAAATAAATATATATTTGCTATTTTGATAACAAGTTTCAGACTATCACTTAGTCCATAAAATAAACTAAAAGTGTGGTGGCCAGAGCAGAGCCCTGCCCTACAGCTACCACCAGAGAGCATCCTTGTATACTTTTTCTGTGGAAAAACAGCACTGAGCTGGGAAATAACCCATCTTTCAGCAGCCTGTCTCTTTTTAAGTGCTTCCCAGTCAGTAAAGATACAATAATTGAAAGTTGTCTATCAATCATGTTAGCAGACAAAACAACATTGTTTCTCTTCTCTTTTTCTCCGAAGTACTGGAGCTTGATCAGCTCAACAATGCGAACAAAGGCACCGAGTCAAAAATTCCACTTAAATGTTTTCAGGTGTAAAAGCACATCATCTTTGGGGAGGGAAGGTGCAAAATTCATTGTTTAGAAGCGTTCTAGGGGAATGCTCAAAAGGCAAAAAAAAAAAGGTATGGAGAATAGACTATGTGAGGACAAAATATCTTTTGGGATGAATTAAAAAAACCTGCCAAGAAATTCACATGTCTGCACATCTGTAGCCCCCTTGTCTGAAGCAGCTGATGTGGCCAGAGAAGCAGGTCAGGGGATCAAGCTTTGACTTGTTTTAGTGCTTTCTTGGATTGTAAAATCATGGTAAAACTAGGTTTGCACTGTGGATGCACCCTGTGGATGCAGGGCCAGGATGGCAGGGATGGGCTGTGGCTCTGAAGCGCTGTGTAAATGATGCTCTTATCTTCCCTTTTGCCATCCAGATGTTGCCCAGCATCCAGGCTTCCCAGAGGTTCAGCAGTCACCTCAGAGCTCCTCCTCAGTTTTTACGTGCACTTTGTAGTTCTCATAAGCACATTTTTCTCCAGAAATCCTTGACTGGGCCGTGGCAGGTGTCTGTGTAGGTGGGTGACACCCTGCAGGGTTGGGGCAGGGGCTGCTCCTATGCTCCACAAGCAATTTTGCTTTGCAGAGAACAGCTTCCATTGTTTATCTGTCTTCACCCAGGGCTTTCTGTTGAGAGCTCCTAAGTGGTTTCAGTAAAAAACCTGATGATTTGTTGGCTACAGGTCTGAAAAGTGGCAGCTGCTCCAGGCTAACAGGAACCTGTTGTCCATGTGGGATCACATAGGAAAAGGTTTGCCAGAACCTTCTGCTTGTTTCAGGGCAGGTTCTGCATTGCTGCGTTTTTGCAGCAGTGTTACATTTGGTTTGTGCTTTTATATATGCATTTATACAAACTGATTTAGCAGGGGATGCTGGAACGGGTCTAAGGTCAGTCCATGGAAGAGCAGAAGACAGATCTCTCAGTGCAAATCATTTCCCTTTCTCAGTCAGTGGGGGAAAAGGGGAATAAATAAGCAGTGAGAAGCACCATCACTTTTATAATCACTTGAGCAACAGCGGGACCAGCTCTCTGTGAGTCACAGAGGTGCTGCTGCTTCCCCTTTGCAGACATTAACCGGTGGTTTTAGGGAGGTTTAAAATTAGTGGTCTGTTAGTTACTGTGTGTTTCGCTCTCTGTGCAGTCTGCTGGGAATGCCACAGCCTTTACAGCTCCTAGACACCGTCCCCAGGATGCCTTTTAGCTCTGGATGATTGCAGTTCAGGCAACTAAAACGCAGACAGCAGAGAAAATGTGGTCATTGCATCTTGGTACCTCACACCTGTGATGTTCATCGCCTCCACCAAGTGTTGTTCAAGTTCATTTGGGATTTTACTGAATACTTAAGGGGGTGGGAGGGGGTGTCTGAGCTGCCCTTTCCCTGGTGTGGTCCAAGCTAGGAAAATGCTTCAGCGAGGCTGAAACCAGGGTTTCCTTCAGCTAAAGTCTTTGAACTGTGAAGTCACAGGTCTACCACAGACCAAACACATTTCCAGAAGTTCTCATCATGTGTGGTTCTGGTCAGACGGGCAAAAAAATTCAAAGTGTGGTTCCTGTATTTCAGTTTCCTTTCTCCTCCCTACAGAAGTTTCCTTTTCAGATAATTTTCTGAGTTAATTCCAATTCTGTTGCAAGAAACTCATAAAGCTGTTATTGCTCAGCCACTCTCAGTCTCCTTGTTCACATAATGCAAGGATAAGCAAAGTTCACGGAAACTGCCTACACTGGAGGAACGAAACAAGAGACATTTCTGAGCCCTGCAGGTTTTTCAAAGCTTCTTTGTTCAGAGGTAGGGAAAACAACCTGTAAAGCTTCACCCCGATAAAGGGAGCTGCAGATTTAAGGCTATTGAAAAGAGTCATCTCTCCAGATGTAGGTTGGCATGTGGGTTCACAATTACAAATATGATTTATGATTCATCCCAGCACACTGGGATGATGGGGGGAGAGAGTGTCTATATTAGGACAAACCTTGAATGATGAGGGACAGCTCACAACTCGAAGAACATGAAGAATGAGGTCATTTGGGATGAAATGCTTCAGCATTGCCAAGCACATGTTAATTTACTGAAAGAGTAGAAATTTAAAGTGATTTTCGGAAGGGGAAATATTCATCTGCCAGCAGACAGGAATCTCTGAGTTTGTTTTAGGCTCGGAGCAGCATCCTACCAGCCCAGCAGGTACCACTCCAGAGTGCACTGCTCCCTCTGCAGCCTCCAGTGCCTTCAGAGGCACCACACAACCATGTCTGGAAAATAATGGTTCTACTTGAGAGGCACCTTATGCCAAGAGCATGGTAATTTTCAAAATAAATCAGTTAAAAGGCTCTTTACAACCAGATTGTGATGTAAATGTAAACCCTTGTGATTCAAGCTGTGCAATACCCTCTAATTGAAGCATAAGAAGAATTTTCTCTGATTTTCACATTTTGCTATAGCTTTTATCTAGAAGCCTGCTGATTTGCTGCTTTGGAGATGAGATACAGGACATGGAGAACCATCAGCTGGATTATTTTGTCATTTCCAGGGGTGCAGCACTGTGCTCTTACAGCCAGCAAAGATGGCTCTGTGCTGTCCTTTGCCTCTTGGTTGAACTTGCAGTCTGAAGGCATTTNTAAAATCCTGAAGACACCCTTTCTTGGTGTTCCATCTCCAAAGGACCACCTTGGCTTGCAGGAGGTGTCAGCCAGCTGGGGCTTGTGTCACCTGTGGGAATGGCCACTTGGAGTGGGAAGAGGAAATGCTCTGAGGGAAGAGTGGGGGGCATTTCATCTGGCAGTAGCAATGTGGGTATTTTACTGGTGGTAATGCCAAGCATCTGCCTCAGTTTTGTCCCTCCCGGGCCCTGGGGTTGCCCTGAGCCCTGGGCAGCCCCTGGATGCAGCCAGCTCACACCAATCCATGATCCTGCTATCCAGACATCCTCTCCCCGTGTCGGAGGGATTACCAGCTGCTTTGAACACACTCATGCAAAGCAGAGAGTTAAGCCTCAAACTTCCATCTGTTCGTAATAAAACGTCTTCACTGGCTGAATTTGACCAATTTAGTGATTACTGTTGGGAGAGTATGGTCTCTCCAAGTCCTCCAGCTGTTCCACCATGGAAAGCCTCTTGCCTTAATGTAAAGGGTTGCAGTCATTTCCTCTGTGGTTTTTATCTAATTTTGTTACAATAATTCAGCAAGTCCACTTTGGCCAGCTGTTCCTCAGGCCTCCTGGCCCACGTGGCTCGTACACTGCTGCTGGTGATGATGTTGAATCAATCTTTCCTACAATTTTGCATCTGTCCTCAGCTCTTGGAGTCGTTCCAGCAGTTCTCAATATACAGCTGATAATTTCACAGCACCCCCCACGGTGATTCACTAGCCTGTGAAACCTCCTCACTGTGCTCCAGTTCCTCACTTCCCAGGCTGGTGATAGACATTGAAAATATTGTACAAGTGACACTTCCAATAAATCAGCAGTAATTTAAACTCCTGGTAGTAATTCAGAGATCTGGTGGGTTTTGCCTGGCATCTCCTTGCAGATCAGGACGTGGATCTATCTAAACTCAGATGCAGCATTATCCTAAGTCTATTTTCAGCAAAAGCTCAGACATCTAGTGGCGAGGGAAACTCCACAGGGTGGACAAGAGACTGCGAAATGATCCTTAAGATGTCCTTGGGGTTGTTTATCCTGGAGAAAGGAGGGCTCTGGGGACATCTTTTTGTGGCCCCTTCAAGGGGAGTTATAAGAAAGACGGGGACAGACAGGGCCTGTTGTGATGGGAGAAGGGATGATGGTTTAAACAAAAAGAGGGTAGATCCAGCCTAAATCATACAAAAAATTTTTTACAAAGATGGTGATGAGGCCCTGGCACAGGGTGCCCAGAGAAGCTGTGGCTGCCCCTGGATCCCTGGCAGTGCCCAAGGCCAGGCTGGACAGGGCTCGGAGCAACCTGGGACAGTGGGAGGTGTCCCTGCCCATGGCAGGGGTGGAATGAGATGATCTCTGAGGTCCCTTCCAACCCAGAGCATTCCATGATCCTATGTCCCTGAGATAGATCAAGGGTTCCTGGCTCCCTTTCACTGCCTTCCTTTTGCTCCCCAGTGTCTCTTCTCCTGGGCCCACTTTTTGCAAGCAGAGAGAGTTCAAGTGCTGTGTTCAAAATCACCCCAGGTGTAAATGTTCTCTTTGTTCTCTTTGCTATTTCTCAAACCCAGGGCTGGTCCCTGATTTCCTGCACTGGTTTCATTCCAGCACTTCTCCCCACGCTGTGCCATGTTTTCTGCTGCAGTGCCCTGGTGTGCTTGCTCCCCTTTTTCTTCTCTGGGTTTGGGCTCTGCTTTACAGAGGCACTTGGCAAATATCACAGTGAGGAAGCTCAAGCTTTGCTCTCTTTTTTCTCTCCAGAAATATGGACGAGCACGCGGCAGCTTCTGCTTTTCTGTGCCTTGATGCTCTCTTCCCTTCCAGTTGAGAGGAAAAGTCTGGCTACAGCTTTCTGGATGCTGTACTGTCCCTTAAATCCTCGCAGAGATGCTGAGGCATTGGTCCACACTGTAATCACTGAAGGATTACAACCAGTGTCATTCCATATTAGTGGGATTATTAAGTAAAATTGGCTTATAGGAGCCAGCATGCTGGCAGCTCACCCCAGCTGAACAACAGCTGCCCGTCCCTTCTGCCGCCCGCCCCGCGCTGCGTTCCTGCCACGCTTCCCATTGATTTTAAATTTCACTATTCACTCCTCAAGCACTCGAGGGCTTGGGGTTTTCCTATGTCATTGATTTATTGCTTTCCTGGGAGTCAGGACAAGCTTCAAGATCTTCATTCATCAGCCAGTTGTCAGTGTCAGGGTTTTGCCCACAGATTTCAGCAGTGAAATGATCCAGGCCCGGCACTGGTGGTGTTCAGTCAAAATTTGAAGTCTGTTTATTCTTGATGACTGGTTCTGCTTGTTATAAACTGTCTCAATTCATAGCAGAGGTGGTCACTGCATTATATTTGGTTCCCTGTTGCTGGCACTGAGGTCATGTGCAGTGCAGGACAGGTTATGGGAAGATGCTGCCCAGCATCCTCCAAATTTGGGAGAAATCACTAGAAACTGTTTTGGCCTTTACATTGATGCCTGCTGCCCAGCATGAGCAGTGTGCTAAGTAGCCTGGAGGTGGAGAGACCCTTTTCTGAGCTTATTACTTCCATTTTTCAGACTTTCAGAAAGGGGGAGGAAAAGCATCAGACTTTTCCAGCCCTCCAGTCACCAGATGAAAGAAGTCTTTGAAAGCTCCAGAGGGCAATGTTGCCAGGGAGGGCTCAGTGAGGATGTGTGAGGTTCAGTATGACAAGAGAGTGCTGTGCTGTGCCGTGATGTGCTGTGCTGTGCACCCAGAAAAATAAGTTAAAAGTAGGTAAAAGTTCTGCTGCCCCAGTTTGAGCTTACCTTAATGAAATCCTTTTCCCCCCTTGTACATCATTGGGATGTGTAACTGGTTTTTTCCTTATTAATGATGAAGTAATTGGTTCCAGTGCAGGGTCTGTGTCCATTAGCACATCTGCTCAGACACTTGTACTTTCTGATACACGCTCTGCATACAAGAAACACATTTGTTCCTTGCCTGAGTACGTGCCTCATCTAATCCACCTCATCTCCCCATCTGAATTTTAAAAAGAAAACTAATGAAGAAGATTATTGCACCATGACAATAAAAATGCTAATTGGTCATTGGCATAGCGATGTCTTGGGGACGTTTCTGGAAGTTGCTTTGGTGAATTCTTAAGAGCATGAGGGCTCTGTGGTTTAACAGAGTTCCTGCCTCAGGCAAAGGCCCCCTTCACTTGGCCGAGGTTTATAGTCCCTCAGTATTATCACAAAAATTGTTAGAATTGAGTGTAGCCCATTTTTCATTCTGATTTGCTACTGCCATAGCAAATAACCTTTGCTTCTCTCCAAGGCCGGATACTGTGCCTGATCCAGATCCAATCCACAGTCCGTGCTCTTTCCCATTTTGCCCAGGAAGGTCCACTGCCTCCAGCAGCCAGGCTGGGGAACTCTGGGGAAAGCACAGAGAAAGTTTAGTCACTGCTAAACACAAGCAAAGATGCCAGAGCAAAGCAGGTGACCCGCTGAAAGCTGAGGAGAAGTAACCCTGTGACCCTCAGTTGTGAAAATCATGGAACTGAGTTAAAATTAATGCAAGACAAAAGAGGGCTGAGATGACTCAGGTCTTGCCCAAGGAATGTAATTGAAAACTGCAGCTTTGGGAAGCGCCGGGTTGTTTTGCTCTGTGTCTGTGTAAGCAGCCAGCGTGAGGATTATTGGGAGCACAAGACTCTGCCTGGTGTCCTTCCAGATGGGGGAGCGTGGGGCTAGAGCTGCATAAGTCTCCTCTGGTGTGCTGGGGAGCTTTGCTAAGCTGCCTGACACCGCTTGATCCTTCTGGATATAGAGAGGAGCTTTCCATCATCTGCAAAACATTAGAGGTTTCGTGAGCAGCGCCATGAGGAATATCTGTCAGGAATCACGGCGCTGCTGCGCTGTGCGGCTCTCCCGTGGCTCAGGTACTGCAGAGCAGCTCCTGCTGCACGCCTGGATCTGAGCCTTGGCCACACACCCATCACACACCTTGTAGAGCTCTGAGACTCCCAGAAATCTCCAGCAGATGTTTCATACCCTCCTCTGCTGTGAGAGCTGTTATGAATTGAGTGTGGAACCCAAACGGAGCCCCAGCCCTCATTAAAACCTGTCCTTGTGACAGCTCCTAGAGGAGCTCTCAGCTCCACCAGCTCCCTGCAGGGCAGCACATCACCCAGGGCCACGTGCAGGCTCTGTCCAGGCCCCGTTGTCTTGTGGAGCGTCCTGGGGTCCTGAGGCTGGGCTGGAGCCTGTGATCCCAGGGGAGGCAGAGGTTGGAGAGAGCACACAAGTGCACATCACACTCCAAACATCCTTGGCCCAAGCCCTTCAGGGACGTTTTCTGAGCAAAAATGGTGTCCATTAGGGTCTGGTTTTGCTATGGTCAAAAAAAAAAAAAAAGGTTTAGTGTCCTTTTGGTGTAAAAAGGGTGAAATATGATGCAAGTATCAGGCTAATCATTTCTTGCAGAATTTAGATTAACAAAGAGTAGTCAGTGCAGTCCAAAAGGCAAAAGCTTTTGCAAGACATCCTTCATATCTTAATTCCCACCAGTCCATTGAGAAAGTCCCAGGAAAGTCCTGAATTTCACCAGAGATAATTGTGGTGCTTTCCCTTTTCCCTTGTCTAAATCTCCCTTCCTGTTTCTGCCCAGCCCTGAGGAGCTCTTGGAGGGAGTCCCTTCCCTGTTTTGCCTTATGCCAACTTTTGGTGTGTCTTATGGACTTCAGGAGTAGTTCCAGTGCTTGCCTGGGTGCTCTTGAAGGCTGTGGAGCCCCTTCCTTGCTATGCTAAGCACGTGGTGGTGCTCCCAAAAACCCGTGGTGCACACAGCTAGAGCATGACTGCATCTCACTTGCTCTCTGCATTGCAAACTGTGTGCAAAGGGTGAAATAAATAAATGAATAAATCATCGGCATTGTAGCACTGCAGACAGCTGGAAACATGATGTAAATACTAAAGGCTGGATCTGTGCTTCCCAGCAGTGTTTGATGTGGGCCACAGACACAACTCCCCAAGGGACTTCTGGTCCCTGAGGACCTGATTTATGCCAGTGCTGGAGATCAAAAGCCAGGATGTGGTGCTGCACAGCTGTAATAATGGATGTCCAAATTTCCTTCAGCTCCAGGTCTGGTGAGACAACGCTAAAATTCAGCCATTGGCAGACCAGGAATTAAATGATTTGTGTTGGCTGGCTTAGGGAGGGGATTCACTGTTTTCATCACATGCCAGCACTGGTTCAGCCCCATATGGAGGAAAAGAAGAGGCTTTATAAGACTTTATGAATTGGCTGGATACCAGAACCTGAGCTCTGCTAGATGTAGGGCTTATCCTTACAAAACTCATCTTATAGCTGTGGAAATGAGTGGGTCTGGATTTCCCTCATACAGCCCAGGATTGCTGCAAGTGTTGATGAGAGCTACGGGTTCTACAACCTGCAAAAAATCAAAGTATAAATGATTTGTATAAGTTGCATTATAAATCATTGTACAAATGAAGAGACTGGTGTGCTGTTAATAGGTTCCATTATTTACTTTTTAATATTTATCATGCCAACCATTAAGCAGAGTGCAGACACTGGCCCTTACCACAGTGGAGTGTTTCTCCCAGGACAGGAGCATCTGTTCCTCACTGGTTAACCAGAGCAGGGGCACCCTCAGCTCTAAGGAGACCGAATTGTGGACTCCTCCTCTAGCATGAGGCCAACCTGCAGATCCATGTGATGCTCCCACGCTCGAGATCCCCAGCATGATGTGATCTCCAAGGACCTGCCTTTGCTGGCTGTCACAACCTGAGACCACAGGCTGTGAGATTTCTTCCACTGGAGAATCTGTACCCCTGAGTATTCAGGATTGTGCCCTCCAGGAGACAACATCTAAACTGTACATCACTGCAGATTAGTCTACGGCTTCTACAAATATGAATTTAAATAGTCTATTATCTCAAAGCACTGTTAATGTTTTTATTCCCACTTCCTAGATGCATGGTCCATACTGAATATCCTCCAAGTTCATTAGCTTCCATTTCATGTTGCATAAATTTGTAGTCTGCTCTTCTAAAGAGAAGATGAAACCTGACTGTAAAATTTACTGAACAATTATTCCAATGTAGCTTAATTAGTATCTTGCAAGGATTTTGCAAGCATCTGAGATCGCTTGGAATGCTTGAGTCATTTTATTATGAGATTTAGGGTTAATATCTCAGATTAATAATACATATGAACGTTTATTAAACTCTAGGCAGCACTTTAAAACAACAAAAAATGGTTTATCATATTTATAACAGCCTCAAGGAAGAGAAACTTGCAAGTGACTCAGGCTCTGCTGTCTTTTCCTTCGTGCTGAGTTGTAGCTGGAGTTCTGAGGAAGGCTGAACTCCCTGGGAGGAGGACTGGCTTCATTTCATGGACTGCTCAGTCACTCCCAAGTTTTCTTCTGAGAGCAAGTTGATGGCAAACTTTAAATCAGACTCAGGATGTGGAGAAAGTGTCTGCTGTTTGGAAGGGAGTTGCTCTAAACGTGTAATTTCCTTTAAATGTGTTCAAGATGGGCCCTAAACTTTCAGGCACCAAAACTACCCTTTGCTAAAGGACAGCTTAACCATCATCTGACATGTTTTGGAGGGCTGTTGATCTGAGTAAGCTGGTTCTTGGTTGCTCTGTTGTGCCCCAGCAGCCCATAATGCTGATTCAGTGCAGCTTCCTGATCCCTCCAGTGCTAGCTGGGTCACAGCAGCTCGTGTACAAACTGGTGTGGGTGTTAGATCAGTGCATTTAGACTCACACATCCCTGATTTAAGGACCACTGCCAGGAACACCTTGCTAACAGGCAGCACTTTGTGTGCTACCATAAAAAAAGAAGAAGAAATCTCCCCATGGGGAGATTTCAAACTTTCTTGGCTGAGTTTTCATAACTTTAGGAGATCAGATTTCTCCACATCTAAGTGAGAGGAGCAGCACCAAAAATACAACAATGCACCCATTTATGTCAGCAGAGATTCTTAACCAGGCACTGCCATGCACTCCTGCCTGCTGGGGAGAGGCAGAAGGAAGCGAGCAATACAAGTTGAATAAAGGAGGTAATGTCTAGCTTGGAAGTGAAGCTTTAGGAAGCAAATTTAAAACCTGTGCAACAACATGGCAGAGTGTAGGACCATGGGAAAGGTGCAGCAAGTGTGATTAATCCATGGGCTGTTCTCCAATGCCTGCAGACACCTCCACTGAAAGTGCCACATCAGGCTGGGTAGGGAAGGACAGGCTTTGCCATCAAGCCATCACAGGGCTTGCAAGGGTGACGAATGCAAATGTATTTGGAGAACTGAGTTCAGCTCTGTGTGTAAAGCCTGTGTATAACTCATTAATTTAGGGTTTGTGAGACACATCAACCTAGTGCTGGCTCTCTCCATGGGACTAAATTTCCTTTAAACTGCTTTCACGTGGTGTGCAAACTGGAAACAGGCGTGTTAGTGATGCTCACAGCAGGGCCTGCAGTGGAGCAGCAGCTCGAGGATGACTCAGAATAACAGCCTTGTCATCCTGGCTGAGCCAGCCAGGGAAGGGGGAGAGCAAGGGGGACCAAAGGGGGCTCTGTGTCCCACAGCCAGGCTGGTGCCAGGGGAAGGGGGTCTCTGGACGTTCCCACTGTTGTGCTGCCCGAGACTGATTTATCCTGCGAGATGAGGAGGAGCTGTTCTGAGGAAAGACTTTATTCTTTGCTAATTCATCCACCGAGGCTTGTGCAGTGCATCCAAGAGCCCCTGTCTGAGTGCTCTTCTAGGTCTGGGGGTGGGAAATGTTGGTGGGAGAGCAGGACACAATACCCAGCACGTGCTTCAGCTCGTTTTGTTTGTGCTGTTCACAGCCCTTCCAGCCCAGTCTCTCCCCTGCTTCGTGCTCTGTCTCCCATCCAGCCCACCAGAAATGTCTCAGAGTGTTGTCACTGAATGATGCAGAGGGATGGGATGTGCTGAGCTGGCCAGAGCTTTCTCCTGAGGCTTAGGAGAAGCCAATGCCAAAATTCCGCTGGATCAAGCATGCAGTGAAGGTGGGCTGGGGAACACCCACTTCATACTTTGTCTATTTGATTATCACTGGTGTCTTGAAGGAAATGTAGGTCCTGCTAAAAATGGTGCTGGTTCTATTTTTAGTATATCTGGGTCAAGATCTCCCTTTTTATGTCTGTGATCAGATTCATTATTCACTTTCTGGGCATTGCTTTTATCCTCTTATGTTCGACTACAAGATTAGTGGACCTGACTGTGTTGGTGCTTTTCAATGGTGTTGTCAAAATAAATAAGAAATTGGGATGTTACAGAAACAACCCAAATGCAAGCTCTTCAGAGCTGGTTCTTGGGAAGTTTCCTCCATCTACTCAGGTTTGGCTTTGAGGCTCACTCAAACTTTTTGTGTCACCTGCTCATTTCTGTGTCTACCCAAGTAATTACAATCAAGTGAAATAATTGCAGCATCCGAAGCATAAAACTCCAGGTCACCCACATGCTCCTGTTTGCCACATTTCTTGTCCAGCCAGGATAAGCCCAGCAAGTTTAGTTCAAATGCCAGTCTATGTTGCATGAAGGACTTACCTCTGCCCCTGCCCATTCAGCAACACCCAAGACAAACATCCTCCTGCAGCCATCCAAATCAGTCTAATTGTAAGCAACAGAAAATGGTGCTTTAAATAAATCTCATTTGCATACTGAGAAAAACTTCTCAGCTTACTGAATATGGAAATTACTGGTGGAAAATTATTTATCGCCTCAGTATCAAAATACCAGAGGTTGGCTGGTGCCCTTGGGAAAATCAATTGTGATACAGCAATATTTCTCACTTCCCATATATAATGTGATCTGCCAAATTTAATCCAGTTTTGCATTTGATGGTCCCCAGTAGGATGAAAAGGTGAAGCTAATGTCATATAAACAATGCCAAGCATCATCCCCCATGAAATTTTATGTGACAGTTGAAAGGTGCTGAATTATCCCAAAATAGCTCGGGGATTTCACAGTTCATGCAACCTGGCAGTTTACAACAATGCAAATATTTTGCTGCTCACTTAGCTGCTGTTCTCTCTTTTTAATTGTAAATTCAGTCCCAGTATTTCAACCTAGAAGGTGAGAATGGAGGGGGTTCATGCTGTGCCATGCACTATCCTCAGCAACCAAATGCTGCAGAGTGAGAATGTGGAGGCAGAAGCAAGCATTTGCTAAGCCCAAATGCTTCCCTCTTCGCACACTGTTGATCAACTAAAAGTCTCATCTGCTGCTATTATCGGGTAATTTTCCCTAAATTTGGTCAGAATGAGAGATTTGTCCAAGGACATATCATGAGCCAAATTGCAGGGTTTTTACCATGTAAAAAAATATCCTCCTCTTCTGCTTTTCCCCTGCCTTCCCAGCTCCTGAGAACTGTCTCCATAACGCGGGCACATCATCACTAAGGGAACTCCTTGTTTTTCTTGTCATTATCTGCAAAAGGAATCTTGATGTATATGTAGGCTGTTAAAAATGTACACATTTATTGAAAATTGTCTGAGTAAGATGAACTGCTGTTGAGAGTATTTCAGTTCAGCCTACGAAGTGCTGCTAGTTCCCAGTCCAAGGAGAAGGCTAGATGTGTTTTTCTGCTTCCTTCAGCTTCCCTTGGGCAGTATCGCCAATCTCTGACATCCAAGATCTGGGGGAAAAAAAAAAAAGAAAAAAAAAAAAGGGGTTGGGAAAAATCCTTTTGTGGTTATATCTGTGCCGGGGTTCATTCCTTAGCCACATCTGCATCAGAGATCAGCATTGTCTATCAGTACAAGTTTGTTGGGAGCTGCATTCTGCTTGTTTTAGCAGGCATGAGAATTTCTAATTCACCCATAATGCAGCCAATTGCCAAAGGAACTAAGTTGGTCTCGATACGTCTCACGGGACCTGAGACCCCTCTGTCCATGCTTTTCAAAGGGGTTTGGTTTGGCTTTTCCCCTCCCTGGGGAGGCAGTGGCCTGTCTGCTGCCCACACAGACCTGAGGTGATGCCCAGTCCCTGTGCTCCGTTCCCAGCATCACAGTGCCAGCCCACGAAGGGACCAGGCTGAAACTGCAGAGCCTGCTGGGTCCAGAGGGTTCACGTTGTCAGGATTTGTGCAGCTGTGAACTCGGGCAGGATCCGACCTCTGGCTGTAAAACTCTCAAACAATTTTCATTCATCATTTTTGGCTGGCCCCAGAGCCCCATGGAGTGGCTTTTTCCATGAGCTGTGTTGGGCTGAGGTTTAGCTTGGGGCTGGAAGTGGGGCTGCAGGGAGGGAGCTGGGGGTCCTGGCTGCAGCCACCACCTCTCCCTGCAGCTGCCCTGCTCAGCCATCGGGGGTGGCTGCTGGTGACCGTCCCCCACTGCCTCGGCCACCTGGGACCTGGTCTCAGCCTGTGCCCACGGCAAGCAGCCCGCTTGCAGGGGACAGAAATCAGCAGTGTCCTGTCCTTGTGAGGACTGGGAAATCCCGGAGGTGCTTGGAGATTTTCTCCCTCCCCTCAGAGAGAGCCAGAGCTGAAGTTCCACTGCAGGGTGGGTCCAGAGCAGAGACAAAATTTGGGAAGTGGGCTGGGGGCAGGAATTCTGCAGAGCAGTCGGCTGCTCAGAGCGGCTGTAACCCCCAAATATAAGTATTTCCTCCCATGTTATTTATGAAAATCAGACAGATAATCCTAAAGGCAAAGTTAATGTTAGCCAACGATGAGACATCATCAGCTAACCCAGCCACGTATCTGTTCAAATACTGATATCTTGCATTGCCAATGTGAAATGGGAATAGCTGCATTATATAAAATATAAGAAGAGAAAGGCATATTATTGTTTTAATGCAACCTTTCCAAACAAATTTGTATTCACGTTGTATCTTAACAGAGAGATGCAGGAAGCAGACAGAAATTTATCTTCTCCAGAGAGTGATAAATCAGTGCCTGGTTCACAGGAATATTTTTCAGACATCTCAAGAGCACCATGCACAAAAATACACATACCATGAATTTCCTGAGTGGACAAGGGCTAGCTGGAATGACGACAACAGTAGGAAGAGCACAGACCAATAGCAGAAACCTGGCAGGAGAAATCTGAGTTACTCCTCTGGAAATGCAGAGAAAACAGCTAGGAAAAGTTTGTCTGCTCATTAGGCAAATGATTTGTATTTCCTTCACTGCCTGTCCTCAATGTGCCTTTCATGTAGAGTTTGGCTTCCAGGATGCTCAGGGCTCCTGAGGAACTCACTCCCACGGAAGCATCTCTTCCCCGCTAGTTTGAAGAGTTCAGCCTCAGAGAAATTTGAGCCAGTGGAAACTTTTGGAGTTAAGTATCACTGTCAGGAAGAGGCCAGCTGAGGTCTCTTAAAGAGCATTTAGGAGGAAAACACAACTTCTTTGTGGGACTCGCACCCCTCCAGCCTAATTTCCCCTGACAGGACAGCAGTGGCAGCAGGGTTGTTGGACCAGTGGAGCGGGGACTGTTTTCTTTCCCTTCCTGTAGACATTAACAACTGCTCTCTCCCTTTTAAACAAATCCACACAATAGAAGACAAATCGTCAAGAAGGATTAAATCAGTCTGTAAAGCATCCAAATCCTGGACTCAGCTTCTGCATCTGAGAGGGCAAAATTTTCCCCGAGATGGGTTGTGCCACAACCAGGGGTGGCAAGGACACAGTGCTGGCATGGGAGGAGATAGCATCCCCCTTGGGTAGCAGGACATAGGTGGTCTCAGCACACCTCAGTTGTGATCCTGTGATGTGTTTTGGGGTGCTGTTTCCCAGATTTTAGTGCAGGTTTCTTCTTCCAGTGGCATTATCCACACTGGGACTCGGTAGCCCCAAGGCATTTTCTGATTTGCCTCAGTGCTGCCTCCAACAAGTTGTAGTGAAGCAAAACCAGACAATAGTGCAACTCCAGTGGAGGAGAGTCCTGGGCAGGCAATTGATGCTGGGGATGGATTTATGTCAGATATGGAAAATCAATGCACAGGAAGGAGAAGTGCTGTACAAATCTGATGACTCTTCACTTGGCCTTTGCTTGTGCAGGAGAAAAATCATATTGAAGGGACCTAAACTTGAAAACGCTGAGTTAACATGGTTATCCCAGTTAAATATTTAACTCTGTGTTGCATTTTTCCTCAGTGGATGCCAAATGTGTCAAGCTTTTGGTGTCACTGTTGTGTTACAGGTAACCCAATTACACCTTTCTTCTGGCACTTTTGGGACCAGAAGGTCTGTGTAGGGAAGCTGGTCCCATCGTGGTGAGGCCAGAGAGAGGGTCCTTGGGTCACAGCCTGAGTTTGTCACCCTTTGTGCCTCACTGATTCACAGTTCCTGGGCCATCACCTTCCTTTCCTTCTGTAGATCATTTCCTGACCCTTCTGCAAACACGAAGCCGTAACTGTAAGCATCAGTCTTGCAGCATCATGCACAGGATTTACTGGGGCATTTGCTCTTTATCCTTGCAGTGCAAGTTTCCTGCTTTTCCCCTTCTAATAAGAGCTGTGATGGATAGGTAAGCATCTAAAATAAACCAGCTGAGGGTGAGTGATTGCTTGGCTTTGTCATAACAAGCCAGGAGGGACCAAGCTTGATGGCACAAAATGCGGAGCAGCAAGTGCGAGCTTCTCCATGAGTGGCTTGGATGTGAAGTGTGCAGTGGTGGAGAGCACCAACTGGTGGCAAGGCGGGGTGGGAGAGGAGGAGGTGCAGTTTATCAAGCCATGTCCCCCAAGGGTGAAACAGTCTGCAAAACCAGCTGAGTCTCCTCGATTTTCTTTTTTTTCCCCCTCAGGAGGGTGTTGGAGGGATGGGAAAATCTCCAGACCCGCACAGGTGGTACAGGGGAACATCCCCCAGCCCAGGCTGTTGCCACATGGGGTTAAGCTGTGGTGGAGGAGAAACACTGAAGCTGTTCCCAAAGCCACACTGTGAATGTTCACTGCTGCTGAAGAGGACCGGGGGTACAGAAGATGTGGCAGCACCCCAGCTAGCTGGGAGATGGCTGTCTCTCTAGAAGGGCTGTGAGCTGCCTCCTGAGCAGGGAGGGCTCATTTGGCACCTGATTGCTGCCATCCCCCATAACGGCTCCCATAATGTCCCCATAACCAATGCATTGTGTCCCAAATTGGTGCCCGATTGCCGCTGCGTGCTGGTGGCTCAGAGCTCATCAGGGCTGCTGCGTCTTGAGGCTGATGGAAAAAATTATTCCATGGCAGAGATGAGTCTGTGGAAAGTATGGCCTGAAGCAGACAGTCAAAACTCAGAGCAGGAAGGAGAGGAGAGTTTCCAGTCTTTTTTGGATCTGTGTGGGAAGCCAGGACCTTGTATCACCCCCGACCCCAGCAGGCAGGGGCTTGCCCTGGTGTGAGAGATGCTTTTTTCTCAAGCGCTGCCTCTGTGATTTGGGCTGCATCAGCTGCTGCAGGGTGAGTGAAGGCACAGCCTGAGCTGGCTGGAGGATGCTGAGGCTCCTGCAGGCTTATCTGATGGGCAGCAGTTCAACAGGGATCCCGTGATAACGAGGACGCTGTGATTTGCTGCTCCTGCTGCCGGATGTCAGCATATTTTTAATGCCTCAAGGACAGCATTTGACTAGGGAGAGAATTCCAGAAATGGCAGATTGTACTTAATTGGTGATGCAATTAGTAACGCAATTATAAATTGTCTAATGCCAGAAGTGTATTGTGGCTAATAACAGTCTGTGCCATGAGAATACATTTGGATCCCAGCTCCGGGCCTGCATCCTGTGCTGGCTGCTCCCACAGCTCATCCACAGGTTAAAAAGACCAAATCCTGGTGGGTCCTCCCCTGGAAGGAGGCTGGGTGAATGGCTGCTGGTGGAACTCCTGCAGTACTCCAACAACATGTGCTGGCAATGCTCTCCTTGGTTATTCCTTGAAATCCCAACTGTGTGGAACACAACCATCCTCCTTTCCCCGTTCTCCTTGTTTAGACCACAGGCTCTCCACAAACAGGGAGTATTACTGGCTCTGAATCTGTGCTTGGGTTTCTAAGCCTTGAAATGCCTGAAAGTTCCCATTTCTGTGTGGTTCATTGCTGAGATGGCAGGAACTGGCTGGTCTCCACCACCAGTATCAAGAGCAGTGGCAAAGTGTGTTGACTTTCCTGGAGGTGCTTGGAGGAGAAGAGGAAGGAGCACGGAGCCCAATAATTTGAGAGTGTACCTAATAATGTGACTTGGGTGTTTTTCAGCACACTGATTTCAGGGCAGGAGATTTGTGTTTGCATGGGTACCCATGGAAATGAATGTGTCTGGCCATATGCCTCCTGTTACGGGATTAAGATCTTGGTCAAAAATTCTGGCATGAAGAATACTCCTATTTGATGTAGCTCTAAGGAAGAAAATAGTTTTAACCATATGAGGAGAGATTATGAGAGCAAAGATGGTACTTTCTTGCATAATTATTAAATGATCATTATCCCATAAGTGCAAGCTTCTGTGTAGCTCAGTTAGTGTCTTAAAGCAAACATTTGTTATAACTTGCTCCAGAGTTTTCATCACATGGCTTTAGATTTCTCTAACTTCATACTCTTCCACCAGTCAGCTGAATAATTAAATCTCTAGTCTGGGGATTTTATTGTGCTGAAAATCTGCAATTGAGCATTTGTTGCTCTGAAAATGGGCACATTTCTTTTCCAGATACATTTGGACACAGTAGGGATCTGAATCTCTAGTGATTTCATTTATAGAAGTTCCACAAGTGTAAAGTGGTATTATATTAAGTGAAATGAAACACTTTGAGTCTAAATATTTCACATCTCTGTATAAATAGCTTCTTCTATTATTGAAGCACAAAAGTTGCAGGCTTGCCCCTACGTTTCATCACGGTGAGTGAGGATTTAGCCCTGGGACACCTCGTAAAGGTGATGAGTGTCAGTGTGCCCATGTACTACTTCCCCATCTGTGCAAGGTGAAATGCAGACAAACAGCCTTTTCATTTCCTCACCTTCACAAAATGCCTCACAGTTTGTTTTCCTCTGGCCTATCTGGAGCTCTGGGCTGTTGACACTACACATTAATTTTTCTTTCGGAAGCTGTTTGTGTTACGGGGCCTGGCACCATATCTTCAACAACCCAGTGAGTAACGCTCTGTGGTAGGAGCTGATCCTGCAGAACGGGTTTGACACAACCCCGTGGCCTTTGGTTTCAGAGGTGGACATGCATGGACATCAGGGCAGGGAGTAAGTGCTGCCCAGGACAGAGAGGGATGAAGGGCTTATGCTCAAGCTTCGGGTTTTATTTTAAAAACTGCCTCCAGTGAAGCTTATAAAAGGCTGAAAGAAGGAAACAAATGACTCAACTTTCAGGAGCAATAGCAGCCCAGCTGGTCCCCCCCCAGTTAATCCCTGTGTCCCAGTGGAGGTTTACCAAAATTAGTACTTGCTGACTTTCATGCTTTAATACTTGGTTCCTCAAAGCCTGAACCCTGACATTAGCAGGGGTTATGGAGGCTGCAGTGAGGTAAATCTTGTTATTTCACAATGTTGATTGAGTTTGTCTTGATTTTAGATGGCTCAGTGTGTGGTGCTCTCTTCAGGCTTGACCCACTGCCTATTGAAGTCACTAAAAGTCTTGTGTGGATGTCAGCAGGGTTTGGGTCAGGCATTCAATGTGATAATGATGCCTTTTTAACCCACTGACGTCATTCAGAACCTGTTTATTGCAAAAAAAACCCCAAACAGATTTCTGGGATAGGTAACCAGCTCTTGCCCTTCTGTCAGCAGCAATGTTTGGGGAGGTGCCCACCCCGTGCTCGGGTGTAACAGGGGGGGATCAGCCTGCTGAGAACAGCACATCCACAATGCCCTGCTTCAACACATGGCACCGAAACAGAAAATATCTGTCTTGGTTTGCTTAAACTCTTGTCATTTAAACTAACCTTCAGTCAGCATTGGGCAGCCCTTTGAGAAGGGCGTTTTTGAGTCCACGCAGAGCTTTGCTTCATGCAGGTTTATGAAGCTTTATAAGCATTGCTGTGATGTCTTTTGAACAAACACCAAACAAATGGTGCCAACCAGAGGCCATTGAGCCTCCTCAGTGGTTGGATCTCCTGTCCCTGGTGTATTTTCTCCTCTGAATAATAATCTCCCCTCCCCTTGTGTACACGGACCTCTTGAGCTGACCCATCTGTTAAGCATCGTGTGTCTGCCATAAAAGCATAGCTTTTTTCTCTGCTCAGCTCTCTGAGCCCCTGGAAATCTCTTGTGTCTACATCCTTTAGTGTTTGATGCCTTCCAAACCTCCTCTTTCACCTTGATTTCTGTGTTCTGTGGTTTGGGCACTCCCTGCCTTGGCTTCAAAAGACACAGGAGAAAATTTTGCTGCTTTTTACCAACCATTGGTGGTCCTCCTTTGGTGGTTTCTTCCCTGGAATGGGAGTCACCAAGACTTCATAATCATTTGTTATCGCTGTTTTGAGAGCTACACATCAGAGACAGACCCATGAGCAAACACCGAACACATGGTCAGTGAAGGAGCTGAAAAACATCCTCAAGTAATTTAATGTTTGTACTGAAATATTAATTACCCTTCTCAGAAGAAAACTAGGAGGGAGAAATCAGAGTGCTTCCCTGCAAGCAGGGTGGGGACAGGGCAGCTACATGTCCCAGGGCCAAAAGGAAGGCTGAGGTAGAACTGCATCCCAAAATTGGGGTTGTCCTCAGTGTCCTGCCCCCCCACCACACTGCCTGCCTTCTTGCCAGCCCATCTGCCTTTCAGACACCACTGGAAAAAGCATTTATTTCGTTCCCCAGCACATTTTGGTGGCTGAGAAGTCTCCAAAGGCAGTTAAAGTATTTAATGTGTCTCACAGGACCTATTGGCAGGTTTCTGCAGGCTCTCCTTGGTGAGTTGTGGCTGCTGAGGGACTGTGGGAAGCGGGTGGGGGACACACCAGGAGGTTTGGGAAGCCTGGGCTGCTCCCTGTGGTGCCACCACCAGCCACTGGTCAGGAGCAAGAGGTGGGTCTGGCCTCACCCCATGCTCTTGCCATGCCTCCTACTGCTGCCCTGTGTTTTGCTTCAAATTATGATGATTTGCATAGAGAACACTGGCTGTGTGGGTATTTTTAGGCCGATAAAATTACAGAGATAAGCTGGGACAATGAATTGAATCAAGGGAGTGGCTTTGGGTTCCTGTTTCTCCTGCAAACAGCTCCTGTTTTATTTATAGCTGCATGTATGTGCGTGTGTGGCTACGTGTTCACTTCTTTCCCAAAATCAGATCAAATCTTCCTGGCACAGATGACTCCCAATCCATGTTCCCTTATTCATCAAAGGCCCATCACATCATGTTTCATGTCTAAGTCATACCTAGAAACGCATGAAGCAGAGCTTTTTTTGAGCTGAATTAAGATCAAATGAGTAGGAGGTGCAGCTACGAGCCTTTGATGTAGACAAACCAGGAAAGCTCTCTCCATGGCGAGGGGCTGGGAGACACTCTCTCCTTCCCAGCACAACTCAATTCCCTCTTCTTATAAATTGCTTAAATAACTATTAGCTTAAGAGGGTGCTCCCATGAGCACTCATGGGCTTTCTGATCACTTCAGAGCTGTCCATTCAGCTAGTAACGAGATCTTTGTGCTCTGTCTCCATAATGCTGCTACAGGAGTTGTAATAGTAATTAATAACATTACAACCACTCCTGATTTACAGCCACTGCAAAGGCTGGCCAGGGAGAAAATTGTGTTTGGATTTTGGCCCACCTGTTTTAATCAGGCTTCTGAAACACTTTTAACTTGTTTAAATACCTGTGAGCCTTTGTCTGAAGTGATTGTTTCTATTAGTCATGAGGATGTATTGCTCAGGGATCGAGCTTCAGTGTGGGTTGTATGGCTGGGGAGTGGGTTGGGCTGTAAATACCCGTAACATGATGGGCATGGGCTGTGCAGGGCAGAGGTTTTGGGGTTACAGGACTGTCTGTAATGTTTTTGCGTGTTTTATACAGAACTGGGAAAAGGAGATGGAAGCAAAGCTCACACTGTGAGGGCGGGAGGGAGGGAGAAGCTCAGGCTTTACTTTGTTTTACAGGATTTTAGGTCAGGGCTGGTCTGCGAGGGAGGTGGGAGACGGTGCTGTAAGTTTTGTCAGCCACAAATCTCTCTGCCATTCCTAAATAAAGCAGACATACTAAAAAACAAAAACCCAGGTGCTGCCCTGACTCCTGCTGGCTCAGGAGCTGCTTATACTTGAGTGTCAGGTTGAAAACCTTCAGCTGCCTCTGTGCAGGTGAAGCAGACAGATCAGAGTCCCTCTCGCTGGACTCTGAAGGAAAACAAGCACAGCAATGGGCTCTGGCCTGCAGGAAGGGGATTCTTTTGGCTGTTTGTGTCCTTGCTGGGAGAGGTGTCCCTGCCTGTTTGCAGTGCTCACTGCTAGGGCCTGCTGTCTCCCTCATTGTCTTTCCTTTGCCCCCTTGCCTCTCCTCTTTTTGCTGCTCTCATAAAGCCACTGGGGCTGGTAAATGCCAGCAGAGAGGACAGGCAGACTCCCTTGTATGGGGCTCCCAATTGTCCAGAGTCCCGTGCAACCATGGAACTGAGACACTTAAAATTATGTCTGGGTGAAGAAACAAAATGAAGTGTAACTTACAGTTCATTCTCCTCCCCCCAAAAAGGAAAAAGATTAGCTGTTAATGGCTTGTCTAAAGAAATCCATCTCTTTAATGGCTTTGAGACTTCAAAAAGGCCAGGCTAGGCAAATGCCCCGAGATGACTGCTTCTACTAGCAATTCTGCTATATCTTGAATTTCTTCTTTTAGATTTTATTTTTTAAACACAAAGTTAAGATATTTCTTTTGTGTGTCTAGTGCAAGGTGTCCCTGCCCATGATGGGGGGGCTGGAAGGAAATTATCTTTAAGGTCCCTTCCAGCCCAAACCATTCTATCATCATTCTATCATTCTATGTCCTTTTGGTCCAGTCCAACTCTTCTTGAAGGAGTGGCAGGATCAGCATTTCTTGTCCAGGAAAGTGAGTACTGTACAGAGATATCACCTCCATAGACATTGAGATCTGATGGGCGACTTACAGACTTGAGACCCAATTTCAGAGGTTTAAGATGCTTCAATTGGTGGCAAACCAGTGGGATTTGTGTCTTTAATTTTTTTTTAGACCAATATTTAGCTACATTTTCCTATCTCATCCTTTTCCTACTAGCAGAATTTCACAGTAGTTTTAACCATGTGGATAGAAGATATGAGAGAATATTCACTGGATTGAATTAATTCATTAATAACTCATAACTCATTTGATTTCCCTAGAAGTGACAGACAGTTGTTGCACCTTCCTCAGGTCAGCCACACAGTGAGATGGGAAATATCATATTCTCATGTTCTTACTTTGATAAAATCGATTTTGTGCTCTTGAACAGGGAGGAGGCATTGCCAATCAAGAGCTAAATGTGACATCAACTCATGTTGTTTTTTCTTAGGGCAGAGGAAAAGCCCAAACAACCAAGCTGAAATCTCAATTTTATCCAATATGATATTTCTCATAGTTCTATTCCAGAATGTTGCAACACTGATTTAAGTCAACCACAAAATGTGGATCCAGTCCTGACTGTAAGGTTTGGGTTCACCTTCATTTCTCTGGCCGCTTCAACCCTGACGTAGAGGACGATGATTCAGTCAAAGCCGCCTAGCAAAGTGCTCTCTGTACTTTTTTATCAGCAGAAGTTTCCTTGATCGCCATGTTCCTGCTATTTTCCAGGCTCTGATACTAACAGCATGCATTGCCTGTAGAGTAGCACGAGACAGGGAAACACCACAGCATCTCTTCCTTTTGAGCAGCCCTCCCAGACTCCTCTTCTTGGTTGCTAGGATGGTCTGGGTTCAGCAGCACTCAAAATGACAGGTTAAAAAATAAGTCACTTTTTCCAACTTTAGGTGCTGCAACAATTAAACACAAACAAATTAAATGAAAATAATTAAAGTTCAAATAGAACCTCGGTATCATTAAAGATCTGCAATCATATCCGTGCAGACCCATAGTAATTACAATGCATGCACAGTAATAGAAGCCTGATGGTTGCAAAATGTTCTTTGGATTAATTGGCTTTGGCAGCTTACACACTCACATGATTTTCTACATTTTTGCCCATCCTGACAATCATTCTGTGCTCTAGGCAAGCTTTGCCTGAGCTGTCTGTCTTTATAACCATCACATTATTCTGGCTTTTTGAACATCATAGTGCAGTAGTTTGCCTCTCAGCATCCAGTATGGTTTAATCATGTCCTTATTTGTGCACTATTGTGCAGGGGATGGCTGCTCCTTCCCTTTGGAGAGCAGGCAGTGGGCACAGGAATGCCAACGCTGTTCCTGGAGCCACGGAAGGCGAGTGGTGGGGCCTGTGGGGCTGAGGACAGTGACTCTGATCTCGCTTCACAGAGAGGGGCAACACTCAGGGATCACCACAGAAACAATAGGAGATCTTAGCATGGGTTAGGGAATGAATGCCAAACCATGGCTATTTCCATGTGAATAATGTTCATTGTAAAAAAACTCCAAGCAAGGGCTGGGAGCATGGCCTCCAAACCCACTTTGGTTTGATAAACTCATTCCAGAGCGGTTGCAGCTAGGAGACATCATTCCCCCTAATTCCCCACAAAACCAGAGTGCTCAGCAGGGCAGCTCCAGGTCAGCAGGACCATGACCCACAGACATCCTGTACCCCACGGAGGGGACACCACATCACACAGAGCCCCATCCTCACAGCAGGAGAGGATTTTACAGTGCTGTAACTCTGACTCTGCAAGAGCTAAAGCCCATGCATTGAATCAGATGACACTTAAGCATGGACTTAAGTGCCTCGCTGCATCAGGGACTAAATTGCTTGGAATAAGGGAAGATGACTTGCAACAGAGAGGCCACGGTACAGCAGATTAAGCCTGCCTTTAAAAGTTAGAGTTATGGAATTAAATCAGCATCAGTGTTGGCACTAAAGTAAACCTGCAGTAGGGCGGGGCATGGTGGAAGGACTTTTTGTTGCTTCTTGCTGTGAGTTTCAGAAAAGCTGCGATATGGTCCCACCACAAAGATGCTATCACTTCAGAAAAGAACAGCGGCGTTGCTGGTATCTTACAGAGCATCTTGAGGGAAACGAGGAAAGCCTCCCCAAACCCATGTACACGCCTATCAGCTCGGGTCCTGCAAGTGATGTGGGTTTTTTCCTGCCACAATTAAGCTGTGCAGTACATCAGGCAGGGAGCAGCAGGGGCTGTGCACTGTGGGAAGCTGCAGGGAAATCCTTAACCTGCGTGGTCTGCATGCAGAGCAATGTCTGTGCTGGAACTTTGAAATCTGGGCTTGTTTGAAGCTGAAACTTGAAAGCAAACCTCCAGGGAGGAAGCAATGTGAACCATTTTTTTTTTTTTAAACCCTGGAAACCAAGAGCACTTTCTGCTCACAGCTTCACATAAAGTCGAGTAGATGGGCAAGTCTCTGAAAAGTCTCTTAACTAAGTGTCAGTTCAGGTTTTCAGGTCTGCTCCTGCACCCAAATACAGGGATATGACTAGAGCTGTGCCTTCCCTTTGTGGCTCTGGACTCAAACTGAAGCAAAGGCTGGGTGAGAGGATCCTCAGCAGGACTGTTCCTGTGGTGGGTAGAGGAACATTCCTGCAGCAGGCAAAAGCCCTGGCTGGTGGTACTGAAGGTGTGACAGGGCCAGGTCCACAGCACACTGACCTCCAGGTACCCAAACAGCCTCATCCCAGCACTCTTTTGTCATTGCTGATGTTTGTAGAAATGCCTTTAAGTTTTCCCATCCAGAATTCAGGTTGAAATACTCCAGTGTATTCCATCCTGTAGCATTTGGGCTTCTTCCAGCTATCCTGCAGTGTGTGGGACACTGCAGCCAGCTTTAGAAGGGAGATGCTGAAGAGCCTGTCAGCACGTAGTATGGTGTGAGTAGAGGGTAGCTCTACAGCCTCTCCCTCTGTACCAGCTCCTGGCTGGAATGGGCCACAGAGGGCACTGACACTCTATCTTTGGAGTGTCAAAGGTCAGCCATAGGCTGGTGGTCTCCCAGGCAAGCTTAGCACAGCCAGGGGTGCACAAGATGTTCCAGTCTGTACTTGTGCTCATTCATGCAAAGCCTATCAGCAGGGCTCTGTATGGACTAGAGAGTGTCCAGCCTGTGCTGCAGTGAGCACTCATGGACAGCACAGACCCCATGGACCCCAACCCCATCACCGGGGTCAGCGGCGGGCACTGGTGGTGGGCTGGGATGAGAATTCCAAAGCTGGTCCTATTCTGGGTTATGAGCAGCACAAGCCAGCGGGACCTTGCTACCTGGGAACCTCTACACTGTGTTCCAAATTGCTAATCAGCTTGCCTGGCAAAGCTCAGATACCTTCTAAGAAATGCATTCATTTTCAGAACCCAGCGCTGAAGCCAAGGTCACATCTCTGACGCACCCAGACAGTACAGCACGCTGTGACAGTCCCTTAAAGAATGATTAAACAAACGTAATAGGCAGGCACGGGTGAGGAGGTCCCATCTGTCTGAGGAAGAGTCAGAAGTTAATTTAAGTGACTCCTCCAACTTGTCGCCTAATTCCAGTGGCAGCAGAGCTAATTAAGATGGAGTTGGTCCAGGAGCGTGGTGCTGTGTCGGTGGTACGGAGCAAACACTGCCACAAAGGCACCAGCAAATCACAGCCACCCTAACGAGCCAGTCAGCACCGGGCACCCAGAGCCAGAGGAACTGCTCAGCAACATCATTAACCGGATATCTTGGTCCCATTGATAACTTCATGAATATTTCATACTCCTCTCCCACCAATCTGTACTGACAACTTGTGACATAGGACTAGCTGGAGTAAAAAGCTCTTAATATGCAGTTGGTGGAGCTGTAAATTTATCGTCAGATGTTATTTTCTTAAGAATACTCTTCCAAGAGCCTGACCAGCTACTTAGCGACTCAAATGAGCTCCAAAGGCCAAAGAGCAAGCGGAGCACTTCTCTAATGAGTGTTTTAATGGTTGTGATAACATAGAACAAGTCAGCAGTGTGGGTCTGCAGCCCTTGTTAGGGAATGTGAAATTAGCAGATCCCTGAGGACGGCAGCGCCAGCTCGAAGGGATCGTGCCTGGAGAGCAGATGCACCAGTGGCTTCTTTTTCTCTGATGGGAATGAGTGACTTGGTGCAAAATTTGCTTGCTTTTGTAGAAGGATGATGTGAGGGAGGTTGTGTGTTTGTGTGCTGGGTTTGGGGTTGTTTTCTTTTGTTTTCTTACTGTCTAGTTCACTTTAACTGCTTTTAAAACCACCCCATTTGGGGAGGGTGAGGGGTGTCAGGCAGGGAAGCTGGGGCTCTGCTGCTATCATTGCTCTCTCAGCAGTGAAGCTGCCGAGGAGGTTGCTGTAGCCTCTCCCAGGAGAACCAGCCATGGAAGAGTGAAGGATTTGAGGTACTTGGTCCAGGGACAGCTGTGGGCACCTTTTCCCACCAGCCCCAGCTGAACGAGCAAATGAAGTCTGTGTATTTTACTGCAACTCCCAGCAAAAGTGAAGCAAAGTCTATTTTGTACAGATAAAACGCGTCAGAAGACCCTGGAACTGTGAGGAGCAGTGGGAGGTGGTCTCTGCTGCTGGAGGTAGAACAGGAACCACGGCAGTGGTAAAGCAGGTTCTGCTTGTGGGGAAAAGCTGACAGCTTGCTGGGAGAACTTGCTGTGACTCCGTAGAGGAGAGTGTCAAGCTCGCCAAAGGCTCGCTCCTTGTTCAGTGCCAGGATGGGCTGGGAGCCAGCACTGTTAAGGTACCTGCCAGTGATGCAGATGGTCGGGACAGCCACGGGACGGTGGCTGGGGGTGACAGGGAGCCCCGGTGACACAGCGGCCCCACCTGCAGGGGGGACCCCGAGCCCGCCGTCGCCTGTCGGGATGCTCCGCTGCACTCCCTGCGGCCGTGCGAACCAACAATCTCCGCCGGCACAGCCCGGCTGTCCCGGGAGTGAGTAATGGCAGAGGTTTTCTCTTCCTTTCGTTTGTTTTCATAACAACATGAGCTTTGAAGAAGCTGCGCCTCATCCCCCGGCTCCCCGCTGGCCACAGGTCCCGGGAGCAGCATCAGGAATCTCCTCCGGGCATGCAGGGCCGTGCCTGCCCAGAGAAACACCGGAGCCCCAGGATCCGAGACCCACGGGAGCACAGGATGGGCGATTTCTACCAGCGATGGGTTTTACTTTGTTGTCCCCATCCCAGCTCCAAGCACTGGCTGTGCCTGCGCCAGGCGGGTTGCAAGTCTGGCGGTCACATGGAAAAAAACCCGTAACCTTTCAGTAGAGAAGAAGGAATTGCAGCTTCAAATTGAAAGCAAGCTATATGTTTACATAAACCTTTTGTTTTTAAGCCAAAGCTGTGATTCAATGGGAGGGCCTGGATTAGCGGGAATGAAAGCAGATCCTTTCCTGTCTTGTCTGAGCTCCTGGGTTCATCCACCCGGTAAACACACCGCGGGAGGCTGGCACATCCCACGCTCACATCTCTCGCAGCCAGCAGTGGAACAAATGGCAGTGATCTCAGCCTCGTTGAGGACAGCTCCAGAAGGGCACTGTCCCCTCTTTTTCCATCTCTGGATTTACACCTCCATGGAGCAAAGGGACTGGGAGTAGAAAGGACATGCATGGAGTGAGGAGCTCCAAGAGGCCTTGGGGCAACCTGGCCATGAACTTGGTTGGCTCCAATGCCCCTTGTCTGTAGTCTTTGCACTGCTCTCTTCAGCAATTTAGGGGCTCAGACGTTGTGTTGTTTTTTCCAGCACACAAAATGGGTTACTAAGGAACACAGAGATAAAAACCACAACTGCAGTGTTCTGCATCACTGTTTCCCTGTGTGCCTACATCAGAATTCCTCTGCAGAGGAGCTGGTGCTCCTCGGGCTTGGCGTGGAGCTGGCAAAAGGCTGGCAGGGGAGGATGGCAGGGAGGATGTGGATGAGCAGTCAGAAAATCCTGTGGCTGGTGGAGGCAGGGCATGTTGAACGGGTGATCTAGATCTAGAGAGGAGGCAGGAGCAATCTGTTAGAAATCAGCTGTCAGGGAGGGTCTGCCAGGGCCTGAGCCTGCTCTGGGGCAGGGCACCGGCTGCCTGGGCTCCGCAGGTCCCTCGCAGCCCTGCAGCTCCGTGCTGCTGCTCCGTGAGCGGTGCTGACAGTCCCATATGGCAGCGGGCACAGCCGTCGCCCCGGCGCCCTCAGCGCAGCCCTTTGGCCGCAGCGGCAGCACCTGGCGGGTCCCTGAGCCCGAGCTCCCCGCAGCAGCGTCCTGCTACCCCTGCACTCAGACAGACCTTCCTCTGACCTTCTTCAACCTGCCTGACCTCCATCAGCACAGCTGGGAAACTGAATTCCCACACGTGGTGTATTCTCAGGGAGCTGCGATGTGCTCACACTTGCTTCCACCGTCAGATTTGGAGGTTTGCCTGAACAATAGATTTGCATTTTTAAACAAAACTGCCCAGGGTTGTGACCTTGCACGTTGGGGACCTGTGGGGGTCCCTGTGGGCTGCCTTGGTGTGTGGAGGCTGAGCAGCTCCCAGCCAGGCACAGGACCAAAGGGATGGTGTCCAACCAAGTGTTACCCACGGAGACATTGAGGTGTGATCTTGGGACATGGCTGGCAGGACATCTTCATTCTTAAGGCAGATTTGGACTGTCTGGACTGGCATGTACTTTGCCTCTCTGTACAATGCAATCGATTTAAAATTTGTTGCATGTTTAAGCAGCACTTAATCAGAAGGGTCAGATGTTAATACTATATAATTTATTTCTTCTCAATTAGCTTTCAAGCAACCCACCGAGAAAGATTAATTCGGCATCTCTCTGTCACCTCTGCAACCAGGGCAGCAGCAGAATTGCTACAGATATTGCAAGTAGCTTCCTACATTTTATTCAGTTGAGTTCATTTTTATCTCTTTAATCATAAAAATATAAAAACAGGATAATATCGCCACTGGTAATTATGTAACAAGCCACTGGGCAAGAAAGAGCACATTTAAAGTTGTGGTATAAGCAAAGGATATTTTGGGAGTTTTAACGACCTTGAGTATTGAAGCTGAGAGACTGAAACAAATGTATGGGGTTACAATGCATTTAAAATACAGGAGGGAAATAATAAATCAGCTGAATAGTTGTAAGGAAATTGAAAATTGTGGAGAGAGAGTAACAAAACTACATGGAGATTGAAGGACTTACGTCTGTTGCGAAGAATTGTAATGAGAATATGCAATTTGAATAGGTCTAAACTGCCCTTGAAATATCATTATAACTTGTTTGAAAAGACATTTACCATTTGTATGGTTTTCCCAAATGCAATATATTTCCTTGCAACTTTGTTCGTTGAAAGCCTCAGAAATGTGTCTGAAATAAACCCATATTGGAGTTGAAAACAACAGAATGTTCCAGGAAATCAAATCAAAAGCATTTTTTAATTGGTAGGGCTTCCACAAGAAAAGTATCACAGAGTACAGACACAGCAGCAGGATCCAGGTTAATTCTCTTTTCTTTTTTTCTCTCCTATAAATAAATGACCAAAGGGAGTGAGGAGCATGGTTCCCTTTGCAGAGTGAACCATGGCAGCAGTGCTCTGCTGAACGTCCAGGTGCTGAGTATTCGTTCTGTCAGTGCTGCTCACTTCTCTCTCTGTCCCAGTAAGTTGTGACCAGTGCCAGGACACAGGGACAGCTGTACCTGCTGCCACTGCCCGTGGTGGGTGTCAGCAGGACATTGGGAATGCCAAGGAGGCAGAGGGGAAGTCAAACAGGCAAAGGGATTTAGAACTCAATGCAAGGGTTATCAAAGTCGTTGGGAAGCATCCCACAGCCTTTGCAAAGACCCCTTCCCTGTAACCACTCTGAGCCACTGCAACAGGCGTTACTTAATAACTTTCAGCAGAGAAACAGGAGAAATTTTCTTTGAAAGTATGTGCCAATCTCCCAAATACTATTTCCAGCAAAAAGGCCACTTAACAGCTGCTACCACTGCAGACAGAAGAGGAAAGTGAAGTGTTCCTCACCTCTCAATGCCACAGTGCAATGAGTGCTGGTAAATGGCTCTGAAATAGGGGCTCTGTGTTGCTCCAGTTGCATTTTGATAAACTTGGCACTGATGTTGTAAGCAGTTCCAGACAGGGATAGCTTAGGTGTTGTTGCAAGTTACCCACAAGAAAGTGGTAGAGTTTATCTTAAAAGGTTGCAGCAAGCAACAGTTTAGTAGCGAGAACTTAATTAGAAGGCTTCAGTGTTTTTAATGCAGCCTCTCCAGCCAGGTCCTGTAAGGATTGGAACTGTATGGGAAGATGTTGCCTCTTCCAAAGAATCATAGGATCCTTCAGGTTGGAAAAGACCTCTAAGATCATCGAGTCCCACTGTTACCCCAGCAGTGCCGTGTTCATCAGTGAACCATGTCCCTCAGTGTCACATCCACACAGCTTCTACATCCTTCCAGGGATGGTGACTCCACCACTGCCCTGGGCAACCTGTCCCAATGATTTTCAGTGAAAAATTTTTTCCTAAAGAAGGCAGAGGTTGCTTCTTTTAACAACTATTCCTCTTCATGTGGGTAGAGTCCACAGTTTTATCTGGCTGTGAGGAGGCAGAGGAACAGAAAAGGAAGTGGAAATAAAGTCAAACAGAGAGAGACACATTTGCTACCATCCAAACAAGCAGGTTGGAGTTTTTTCCTTTCTTGAAGATTCAATACACATAAGTCAGGAAAATCAAACTTATAGTTCCCCCAGCAGCCATAACTCTGTTCCTGGCAGAGAAGGAGCAAGACATAAATATAACCTCATACCCAGTAGCACGTGTGACATATGTGCAAGCAGGTGAGTTATGGGTGCTGTGGGAACTGTGATTTTGAATGGCTTGACTTCAGAGATTGAATTTTCAAGTCCAATGTTTTGGGGAGTTTTTTTCTTTCCCTTTTCCTCCCTGTAGTTATAAAGTGTATTACAGCTCTTGCTTTACTTTGTTCTGGCACGGCAATTTGGATCCTGCAAGTTGCTGAGAACTTTGTTTTTCATGAGAATCACAGAAACGTAGAATGCTTTGGGTTGGAAGGGACCTTAAAGCTCCTCTAGTTCCAACCCCCCTACCATGGGCAGGGACACCTTCCACTAGACCAGGTTGCTCCAAGCCCCATCGTCTTGCACTGAGAAAGGCGATAAGAGGAGAATGAAATCCAGGGAAGAGGCTGTTCAGTGGTTGGAAATTTTTCAGACCTGTGGTGCATAAGTGGTAATCCTGACCATGCCACAGGTGTGAAGGCAAACATGACTCTAAATGCCTCAATCATTTCTTTCACTGTTGTTCAGATTAGCAGGGATTCTCCTGTGGATAGGTACACATATTCTGGTTGTGGAGGTAAACCCCAAGCTGATACTGCATCTAAGGAGACATCTGTGTTTCTCTAGCAGGTCAAAGCCTTTTTGAATCATTTTATGTTTCCAGGACTGCTTCAAACATCTTCCTCCTGCAAATCCACTTGGCTAGAGTCAAGTGGAGGTTACAGAACTTTTGTGTTAATGTGTGTTTTGAAAAAAAAATTTCAGCTGAAGCTGAGAGAACTTTAGTAGAATTCACTCCCAAGCAGGCCAGTGTCTCAGATCCACATGTGCAAGTTCACTGAGCAGAGATAGGTTCAGATAAGCTCTTAAAGGCTCTGTAGATTTGCAAGCAGCGTTTTTAAACTTGAGCTTGTGCTGTATCACCATGTTAAAAATACATCCAAACAGGCAGGTCATGCCCTATATATCCTGTCCGGCTGCAAATCTTCACTCCAGGAATATTTAACCATCCAAGGCTCACTGGAGACTCGTGTAAGAAGGAATAATGTGGCATAAATAAGCTCCATCTGACTTCTTCTTGCAACGCTTTGTGCAAATTTAACATGCGCGTCAGGTGTCAGGGTAGCTGCTGGAAATCTGTAACGCTGACAGTATTTGGTAATAAAATAATAATCGCTGCGTGTATCTCTGATGGAAAGAGATTCACATCCTTTTGAATCCCTAATTGTGTGCCACACTACATTAGAGACAGATAGTTCATTGTCTCCACCTTTCAGAGACGGGAAATTCAGAGCAACACGCAAGACGTTCCAGAAATAAGCCGGTTTAATGAAGCAGCAAATTAGACCCTTCTATCTCTTTATTTAACATGTAGTCCCTTGAATTTATCAGAGTTCATTACAGAGGTACAAAATGGAAAAGAAGCTGCAAAATTCATTTGTGATTAGAGCTAATGATTTTGAAAATGGCTTTTCATATTTTCCTAGATAAGAGCTAATATTTATTATTAAATTTATGTCACGTTTGCTCTAATGAAATTATATTCCCTGCCTTCCCTTGTTTCTGTTGTTTATGGTTTGGATTTTACGAAAGGAAGAATCATAAAGATGCTATATGTTTCTTGCCAACTGCAGTGCCTTTGACATGGCTTCTGATAGCTTACTCCTGTGACTCATGTCAGAAGAATGGTTTTAAAATTTCCTTCCCAATTTATTCCTTCTATACCACTTGACAGATAATGAATCCAAGTAAATGCACTGAAGATTTTTCCCCCCATAATTTCAATATCAGACACAGGGTGAGTAATGGACTCAAGGTTGTAAAGTTAAAGGAAGGAAAAAATATTTTAAAAGCAAAATAAAAACATTCCGAGTTCCTGCCTCTTTCCAAGCTCTGCTCCCCATCCTGCTCCTGGCAGGCGAGTGGGGGCAAACTGAGGGAGGTTTACATCAACCCTGCTGCACATCCCAGCACATCCCTGACAGCACTCATCCTGCTCAGGGCTGAAATGAGGGAATTGGGCGATGGCAACATAAATTTTGCTGTTATTCAAATTCAATTTTGCTGTTATTCAAGATTCATCAAGTCTTATCACATGCTGGGGTACAGGAGCCAGTGCCAGGCGCTCAGCTGCAGGTGGAGGGTCTCTCGTGAGACCCTTCCAGGGCACAGAGCTTTAACACTTTTCCTGATCTTGCCTGCTTTTTCTTTGGTACTGTCACAGGTTCCTGAAGGAGAGTTTGTGTCGTGGTATGAGTTTGACAAAGTGCTTTCAAAATGCTTCATAATACTTAGAGTTAAGATGTGGGTTGGAGCTAGATGATTGTTAAGGTCCCTTCCAACCCAAGCCTTTCTGTGATTCTAAGAAACCTAATGTCAGCCTGTGAGTTCACTTACACGTGCAACAGCAGGGAAATACTTTGTTTAATATTTGCACACGTTATTAATAGTTAATGATCCTTATTCCTGAATTCCAGACGTGGAATCATCATTTCTGACGTAGGATGTTAAGTGAGCTGCTTGTGTTACTTTTGGGAAGGATCTCCTGAATCATTGTTTATAATGACTGTTGCTTTGCTCTGCTCTTTCTTTCCGTCCTCCCTCTTGTTGCAGCGTTTCTTTTCTTTCTTCTTCATGTGGTGAAATCCAAGTATGAATGGGAAATGTTCGTTCGTAATGTGGCCAGCCCTGTGGTGCCAAGTCGAGAAAGTTTGTGGTTATTATTTCCTCCTATGGGGAGTTTGTGGATGACCATCTGAGCTTTGAGAGAAACAGTTTCTTTGGCAGACCACGCGCAATCTCTGGGCAACTGAGCCCAAAACGTCTCCAAGGTAATGCTGTGAGACCAGCAGTGCCATGGGTCAGACAGCCACTCCATCCCCGAGAGATGAGGGATTAGAGCACTTATTCCACAGGCTCTTTCTTGTCTGGGTTTCTGATGAACTCAGATCTTGTGCATTTTACTTCTAATTCTCTTTGCCCAAAGGACTCACGGATTCCCATACCTGACATGTGACCAAGTGACCTTGCTTGTAAGTTTGTTAAATACATGACTAGGAATTAGCTGTAGCAATATCCCCACAGAGCTCAAGCACTGAAAGGAAAAACTCATTATTCAATATCTTATTTCATGCTTTGGAAACAGAAGCAACAACCTTAGCACTTCCTCCTTTTACAGCCTTGTGGTTTCCGTCATTCTTTTCAACTCATAATGAGATTTAGTGTTGGAGAGAGATGGTTGTGCCAGAAAAGCCAAGGTGGGATGGTTTTGGTAAAAAAAAAGCTATGGAAGTTTGTAGGAAAGCTCAGTTATAGTGTGGAAGAACAAAGCTAACGCCACCTTTGTGAACGTCTTTGGCGTTGTCTCCCGACTCCTGCTACGTCAGGGATATGTTTGTGGAAAGTCTGCGAGGTCTCACTGAGCAAACTTGCCAGAGATTCGCTTCATGCCAAAAGAAACGCCGTCCCATGGATGCTGGGTCAGCTAATGGATTAGGTCAGGCTGGAGACGTCGGGAACACGCAGCGATGCTCTGTCCCTGCGTCACCGGGCAGAATCGCTGCTGCCAAGGAGCTGACAAAGAGGAGAGGCTTTTTTCAGCGTGATCAGTATCACATCGCAAGGAAAAAGGGAAAAAAACCCCTCTGTGGCTGTGCCCCTCCTGCAGTAGATTGAATCTGAAGGCAGGAGTGCAGTAAAAGTATGTTTGCTGCTAATAAACTGAGCAGAAGTGACAGGGAAGTCGGTGCAACACGGAACATGCATCTTACTTTTTGCCATTTTCCTGATGATCTTGTCTTACCCAGGGCATTTTGCAGACAAGTGCAGTTATCTCTTATTCCTGGTAAGGATGCAATGGGAAATACAAACACTTGAAGGGTCAGGATGCTGTAAAGCTGCAATAACTCACAGATTTTGCAGCTATGCAGAACTAGAAGAGTAATAAATCTATGAATTTATCATACAGCAATCTTAAAAATTACCCATTTCAGATTTTTATGTAATTTTTTTTAATATCCAGAAGACTGAACATGTGGATTAATTTCTCCCAGACATGACTAAACACCACATCAGGGAGGGGCAGTATGTGGTTTGAGGTGCAGAGATGTGTGTGTACCACACCCAGTGTGCAGCATCCCACAGCCCAGCCCCTGCTCCTGCCTGTGTGTGACCCAGTCCCAAAGGAGCAGCTATTCCTGCTGCAGTCCCTGCTGCAGAAGGACCAGCAGCCTCAATACCTGATCTCTGCCACTCATCCAGCTGGACCACCCCACTTGCTCAGTGGAGAGGCACTAGCTGTGGGGATGGAGACCACAAATACCAGGGTGGAAGAATATGGCAGCAGTAGCAGTGGTTCAGTGCTCTCCCTTTAATTTAGCTGCTTTGGCCACTATTAAAACACCACAAGGGCCGAGGTGGGAGCACACAAATACCTCAGGATTGCTCATTCCTGGTGCTGTGCCATGGAGCGCTGTGTAGGCCCGGGAGGGCTGCCGTCCCTCCTCCTCCCCAGCAAGCTGAGCTGTGGACAGGATTCCAGAGCCCTTGGCTATCTCATCAGCCCTGGAGCCAGCCCTGCTCCAGGCTGGAGCTGGCCAGGCTGTGCTGAGCACGAGCACATTCATGTCACCCAAGGGCCAGCCTGCGCAGCCTCACGGGAGCCACCATCAAAGCTCAGCCATGCGCCCTAAAATGATTAATTTCCATACCAACAAGGCCCTGATGAATACACTCAGGGCTCTAATCTTAATGAATGGCATAAAATGTTATGCCCTTTGGAAAGGCAAATACAACCCCAGTGATTATGGGTTGCTTTAGTTTCTGCCTTGCCGTCCAGCTCTGTCTTTTGGGTTTGCTGTCTCTACACGCAAATTTTGGGAGCGCACCTTTGCCCTTGGATCACCAGGGAGCTCTGACACTCTGCCTGGAGCACCAGTGCATGCCTGGAGGTGTAGGAGCAGATGCTGGAGGTACAAAGCAGAGATGGTAATTACTCACTCATTTCCTAAATAAGCATCTGAGAGGTGGCACTGACCCAAAGTCAGCGGTGCCATGAGAGTTTGCCCAAAGAAACACTGGAGACAGAGAATGAGCCCCCCTTCCTTTGGAGGTGTGGGTGGGCAGCAGCCTGACCAGGGGAGCTGGACCAGCCTGGGTCGCCCAGGGTGTTGAGCAGAGAGCTGCGGTGGGGCCTGGCATGCAAAGGGCTGGAGCAGCTGCGGGGGCGGCCCCGCTCTCCCTGCGGGACCTCCACGGCATAGCCCAGCCTTTGAAGCTGCAACAGGCAGGGCTGATGCTGGGGAAAAGAACTGAGGATTTGGTTTGTTCTTTTTCAAAGGCTTTATTCCTCTGACAGCTGAGCTGGAGTCAAACCCGACTGTCCGCTGAATCCAGCCCTTTTATTTTTCCCTCTTTAAGTTCCGAGTTTGCACTTTATATACACTCATGGCAGGCTTAAGCTTGACTGTCAGAATAAAAGCCTTTTCTTTTCACAGTGCTTCCTCTCCGCAGTTCAAAACACCTCCAACCCAAGTGATGTCAGCTTCAAAGGCTTCCCCGCACTGCGCCCGGGGCTTTCTCCTGCTGCAGCCTATTTCGGGGTCTCTTGATGGCCTGGGGCTCTGAGCAAAATCTGTGGGCTGCAGCTGTTTAAATGAGAGCTGTCGGGGTGCAGCAGAGAGTGGGGTGGTAGATACCAGCCAGGTTCAGTAACTCCCAGTGTGTTGGAAGCTGCAGTGGGGATGCCAAGGTGAAGGGAGCTGTGTTTCTTATGCAGGGGGATCGCTCTGTCCCACCACTGAGACAGTCAGGATGATTTTGACCTTGTACAGAAAAACCTCAAGAGCTTCTCCAGCTTATGTTGGATTACAGGAAGAAGCATAAAGAATCACAGCCATTCCCAGGCCAAAGGAAAGCCACAGGTCCCAGGAGATGAGGAGTTAATTCCTGGGTGCTGCTGGTTGAACTCGAGTTAGGATTTGTCTGTGGCAAAGTTCGCTCTTTCATCTACATTCTGGGCAGCTTTTCTGGTAGAGGAAGTTGTTTAAGATGCCGATAAAGATGATAATGTACAGAGGGATTTCTTTAAGTTCCTGATTTATTGAAACCACACACTTTCCTTTATTTTCCCCTCAGTTTGTGTTCAATATTAAGCAAGCAGGACTATTTAGTTGGAGAAAATTACATGCATGGTTGAATATTGCTCCATTTCACCTTATTTTCAACAGAATATCCTGTTTATGCTGTTAAGAAAAGGCAAAATCCATGTCCATGAAAATTGTACCTGCTTTTTTAAAATCCCATGCAGATTTCTGGCCATGTCACCCCAAGCTGTAACCAGGAAGTGCAGAACAAGGAGCAAACACGGGGGAGTTTCAGCTAATAGTGTTCATTCACAGAGGAGAAGGAAGCAGCAGGAAAAGGTCAGCGTAGACTAACAGTTATGTGGTTTTTTTCAATGGAAGATACACTCCTCTCTCTTTTCTCCTAGGCAATTAGTGTAATGACAGAAACCAGCCATTTAGCAGACTTCTAACTGAGCACTATCAGCACTGGCTATGAGAGGTAAGGCACTTGACTTTATGCCAGTCAGACACAAAGCACTTGCTGCTTAAAATGTCATCTCAGACAAGACGATGAAATGAGCTGGAACCATCCCAGCTCTGACTGTTAACCTTGGCAGGATGAGGCGTGTAAGGACACCCTGATGGCAGATGTGAAAGGGATCTGAATAGGTAAAACAGAAGAGGTTTTATTGGGGGATTTAAATACCGAAGTGGTCCACTGAGAATTGATTTGTTCATGCTCTTTACTGTGCTAGGTGATGCAAAACTAAAGGATGGCTGGTTACATCACTAGCTGGAATTTGGGGTAAACTGAAGGAAGTATTTCATCATCTGGAGTGCAATTGCTCTGTCTTGCTGCAGGAAGTTGAGAAACTGGGTTTAGAAAGAGCTGGGTTTAGAAAGAGCTGGAGCAGCACCTGCCTGTTCCGCTCTCAATGCTTCCAACAGGTCTGCATGCAGTCAGATGTTCATGCAGCCACGCACTGTGGGACCTCGAGCAGATGGCTCCATGCTTCTCAGAAAAGGGACTCCTGAACCTCCAGCACTGCAGGATAATCCTGGCTGGGCAATGGCCCTCATAAGAAAGCCTATTTCTTATTTATCCATGAAGCTCCTACACGGAGTGATGAAGGGAAGAGTCGCTTTAGGAAATGGTGCTGTTCCCCAGAGACCAAGTGATGGACTGAGCTTAGGCAGCCACGATTAACTCTTTTCTCACTGCTACCTGCTCCTGTCATGGCACTGAAGTGCATTGGTCACCAAGGAATTCCTAAATTAGATGTGCCATGATTGGAATTAATAGCAACGTAAAAGAAACAGTGCTCTGGAAAATAGGAATTATAGCTCTCTGTAAGCAGCAGCCTGTTGGTTACACCCCCTAAGCCCATGGATGTTGGCTGTAGGTCATCTTCAGCCTCAGCAGATTTTGCAGGAGGCTCTAGCTAAAGAACATGAGTGTTTTGAACATTTGGGATTATTTTTGTATTTTCAAAAAACAGAGGAGTACTGGGAAGGGATTTGCTATACAGTACTTGAAAATTCAGCCTTTAGAGGGAGAGACTGGAGACTCTTCCCAGGCAAAGAGCCAGCCCCTCTCTGAAGGCAAAACCCCACTTACCCTGATGATCCTACACACGTGTGAAAACTTGGTTTTGTGAGTCTAGTTGCTTGCCTTGTTTCCAGCAGTGTTTCATCAGCTGGTATTACCCCAGCACAGGGTTAAAACGGATCTCTTGAGCTTCAGTATATTGTCAAGGCAACAAGAAACAATGTTATGGTCTTATTCAGCCATTCCCCACAACTGGGCTGTCCTCAGGCAAAGCTATTTTGGTGGCACCCTGGTCACAGGAGGGAGGCAACAGGAAATATTGGCTCTGGGGGGAATGGAAAGTGTCACTGCCACGTGTCCCTGAGCTGGCCATGCTGTTTTGGTGTAGTTGGTAGACTGGGAACATGCCCTGTGTGAACCTGGGCAGTGCAAGAGGTGGTGCAGGTCCATGTCCTCAGCATGGGGACATTGGCTAATGGGGCAGGTCTGTGGTGGGGGGAGATGAGCCCACTGGGGTGTCCATGGCCCAAAAACCCCTGCCATGACCCAAAGTCACCCAGGAATTGGAATTATGACAATACCAGCACCCACTAAAGTGGTTCTGAGACAGCAGAGCTGCTGCTGAGCTGTCTGGTCGAGCATGCACCACCTCGGTCACACCTTTCACCTGTCACACTTCAACCACCCTCCTTTTGCTGCTTCCTTTCCCTCAGCCTTGTGCCATCCTCATCCTCCTGTGCCTCCATTCCTCCCCATCTGTGGTCTGGCAGCTTCTGCCCAGATAATGAGCTGTTGGGAGGATGAGACGCATCTTCCCAGCACTGGGCTGGCAGCTGAGGCAGGCAGCCAGCGCCAGCCCGCATTGCTGGGGGTTTGCTTTTGTTTGATCTTTGCCATAAAAGGAACCAATTTGAATTCCTGGAATAATTAGCTGCCCTTTGCACTAGTGGCTCTTGAAAAGTGAGCTGGCAGAAGAACAGAGAGGGAAGTAGAAGCATGAGGTGGATAATTTGTCCCTTGTAGCAGGTCTTTTTCAGGAGATGAAGCTGTAGGTCACGCTCTTCCCTCGAAAGCTGGGACTTCCCTGCTGCCTCCTGCCCGCAGCCACCTCCCCCTGCCCTGACCTGGGGCTTGTGCACCTCTCATCAGACCCAGCCAAGCCACAGTTAAAGGATTCCAGGGCTGTAGTCCCAAGCAGTGCCCTCACTTGCATGTTCAGGATTTACCCTCTTGTCAGGCGTTTGTCAGTTGTATCCAGCTAAAAGATAAACCCAAGGTGCTGATTTCTTCTGATGCTGAAAACTCCATGATACTTCCTGAGAATAGCCCAAATAGATCTCTAAGCTCCACATTAGCATTTTATTTTCTGCATCCTAAGAGAAAACCCCAAACCACACCACTACCAAGCCAGGGGTAGGGTTCTTTCTCTCGTCAAGCCAAAGTTCATTTCTAATGAGGGCATGTGAACTTGAACACTTGCCAGTTGTCACCCCAGTGCTTGCTATACCCCAATCACAGCTGAAGGAAGTCAGGAGAATGTAATTTACTAAGTGCTTTGGGATTCTTAGAAATATACGTCACTAGAGAGACATTACAATTTTCTAAGTTCATCCTTAAGGGAGTAGTAAGTGAAGTTTCCATGTTGGAGGTGGCTCTGGTGAGGGAAAGCATTTTGCAGCCATCCCCACAGGGTTGTTAATGCATGCTTTTTGCTAACATGCCATTTCACTGGAATTTTCACCCTTCTGAGCAATCTTGCACATGGATGAAAAGGAGAAAAAGGAACTCAGTGGTACTCGGGGCCCTGGAGGCACCTCAGATGGGCTCTGCTGGGAATACCCGCCTTCCCATGGCAGTGACAGATGAAGCAGCGCAAAGTACAGGGATGAGAGGAAAAAGCCAGAAACAAGAAAAATGGGAGAGAAATTAAAATTTAAAACATCTCATGGGGGGCCTGAAAGCCAAGGCAGATGGGTAAGTGGGCGAGATCCTCTCTGTAAGCGTCCTCCCTGTTTCAGCCTTGGATGACCAATGTTCAGAGCATCAGGGAAGGTTGGAGAGCCATGAAGCTGCCAATCCCACATCAGCACATCCAGTGGCATGGACAGAGATGTGGTCCCAGCTGCCTCTGCTTCCCTCCCTGCAGATGACACCCCACCCTACCACACACAAGACATGAACAGGAGAAATGAACAAATGAAGAAGAAATCTCCCAAATGAACAGGAGAACAGCTACAGCTGCCACAGGCTTTGGGAAGACAGTGGGACAGAACAGAGGTGCAGAACAAGGGATTTTAAGGGTGAAATTCTGGCAATTTGCAGAACAACCGACTGTCTTTTCTGGGCATTGCCTCTTTGGATAATTCTTTCCAGACCTACTATGCTAATAGGGGCAGGAGCACAACCTGCCCTGTATCCTCTTGCTGGCCACCACCACATTCCAGCCAAGGGCTGGAAAAGCAAAGCAACAAAACCAAAACAGAAACTAAATTGTGTGTTAAGGAGAAAAAAACCCTGCTCCCTGCAGGCAATCTAAGGAAGCCATGTGGCACCAGTACAGAAAATAAAAACTGAACAAGTTACCTCTTCTTGGTCCCCTTGGAGACAGTGGCTAGCCAGGGATTAGCAGCATTCATAGTGCTCCCACTGGTTTCCGTGAAGAGGGCACAGAGGAGACTTGTGTGGTGCCTGGGGAGCTGGGGGAGGCAGAACTGGAAGGGACCAGAGGGACCCATGAGGGCCCTGGCAGGGAGGAAAGGTGGGCTGGTTTATTTATTAAATATGAGCCTACAAAACCTGCTTTGGCTTTGGTCTCACCAGATCCCATCGAGGCAGAGGATGAATTGCCTGTCCATGGTGGGAGCAGATCTACAACGATGCCCTCCTGAATAACTCCTCTCCAGTTCTTGTGTTTGGTAGGTTTCTATGGCTGTGGAAGCCTTCCCATCTCCTTCCCCCATGGCCCAGTAAGTCCCATTTCAGTGAAAAATGACCTCACTCTGCAGATTAGATGTGCAGAGAGAGACCCTGGCTCCACCAGGCAGTCCCCTGCCCACAGCTCACAGCTCCTGACCCATTTTGGTGTGCAGGGCAAGGCTGTTTCCCACCAAAAGCAATCAGCAGGAAGAAAAAAGCCTGAAAGAATGTTTCCCCAAAGTCCAGCAAACTCCCCAAACCAATTCTGTATCTTCTTGGCAGGAACTCTACATTTTTTAAAAGACATATCTGAAAATTACAGAAAGGCATTGAGTCCCTGCCCATCACATAAATCCACAGCTCCTGCTGAATCATTCAGAATTGTGCTGCCTGGACTTTGCCAACGCAGTCACACGTCTGCACAAAAGTCTAAATAAAATCTGTGTGCAAATCAAAGGAGTAAATTTCATGAGTAACCAGAAATTGTTAGTTTTTGTGGTATGTTTGCAGCTTTTTCTTATTCTAGCACTGTTTCCTGAGCAGACTCTGTAATATTCCACTTCAATCCCTCTAAGCTGATGGGAGAGCATGTACTTCACAATCAAAGTGATTCATGCAATTACATGAGCCAGTGCAGAGCAAGGGAGTGAGAATCCCTAATCTAGAACATTAGCACTTATCTGTTAAATGCTCTTTTCTAACATACTGCAGAACCATCATCTCGTTCCTTACATAAGGTTTTTCAGGGACTACTATGACAACAGCAGTGCTGAAAAGCAGCGTAATGAGACACCAGGAGCACTGGGAACAGACGGCTACAGCAGCAGCTCATTACAACAATTTCTCGTCTGACCCCAGAAATAACATCACTGGTGGATGCTTTTTTATTGCTGAAGTTCTTTGTCAATCTGTTTCATTTTTATTAGTGTATTCACGAGGCTGTTTCTCTTTGTACACTGAGTGTTGACTTGGTCTGCAATTTATAACTAAGAGTAGAACAGTGTGGCTATTCCCAGGGGATGATAAGATTCCTGAAATCATGCCAGAAACTTTACAAAGTTTGTTGATCTCTTGGAAAGAGCTTGGAGATGAGCTACCAGAATCACTTGTTGGTGACAAAAATGTTGCTGTGTAGTGAAACAGGTATTGCAGAATTTGTTTCCAGCTTATTACACATGGAAAGTGAAAATTCCTGATATTAGAGGGCTTACTATCACGTGCTGGTCCAGATCAGTGAAATCCAAACAGAAAATGAGCTTTTAAGAGTTGGAGTAGTTTGCTGAGGGAAGTTGTCTTCATTGTTGTAAGTCAGTGCTTGGTATCTCTTGAGATATGTGCTAGTTTAAAACACAACTTCTCTCACTACATTTAGGATTCACTAATGAAATTTATGGCTTGATTTGGTAGGAATTCAGACAACAGTGCCTCTTCTAAACCCCAAAATCAGCATTTGTGTTTCGACTTATTAAAAATTAGTGTATTTGACGTCAGAAGGGGCCAGGCATGAGCAGGAGGTGTGTGGATGCTGCTGCTCTCCTCACCTGCATGCCATCCCGGGGCAGAAACGTGCTGACCTCTCAGACAGGGCTACAGGTTCCTGCAAGCAGCAGCCCCATGGACATCTCCAGAGGCAATTCCGCGTGTGAGGATTGCGTCTCCCAGCCCGAATTGCCTCTCATTTTCTCCGCATTACGCAAACCGCTGTCCGTGTGATGCAGCATCACACCGGGGCTGCTCAGACTTGCTAAGCTGCTCACACCTCGGATCCCAGCTGGCTTTTACAGTCTCAGTGAGAGCTGCAGGTATGAAGCCTCCATTTCTCTGCCAGGCTGCTGCTGGTAACTTGAGAAGGCACTGGCCAACTCCAGCCACATCAGAGAGGGAGGCAGGAAGCTTAGAAGTCGTTTACAAAGATATTTACCACTCAAAAAAACATAAGTGGTGGTTGCATAAATGCTGGGGACCCAAATTAACGTCAGCAGAAATGGACCCTTCTGCCTCATGTACAGTCTCCAGGAGAGAGGATAAATGACTGAGAAGGGTCTTGGGCTGGTTGTCTGTGAAGCCTCTACTTTGCTGAACGTTAATTATTGACCTAAAGCAGAAATGTTGGGTGGAAGAAGGACTGCATCCCGACTCAGGGTACAGCTTAGAAATGTATTCTTGAATTGCTTGTGTGTTCGGGTTATTTCAGGCACTACAGGCAACTGATTTGAGGTCTTTCATACCTTGGGTGAACTTCACACCTAGAGTATACATTTATATATATCTGATATAAATAAATACATTCTTCCTCCATGAGAGTCAGCAAACTTTGACCATTTTGCTGAATCAAGACCATTGTTGGATATACAGTGTGAAAGATTAAACAAATTAGATACTGTCATTATTAAGAGAGTTTTTAGGGCAAAAAGATAATTCTCCTGTCTCGCATTACATGCTTTTTCTCATTTATTTTATGACAAAATTATCTTTCTGGATAGATGATGTATTCACATTCTTAGTCTTCAAAATTCTGTAAACTCTGTAGTGCATTATCACTCAAATAGGCCAAATAATTTTTTCAGTGCCTACTCATAGATAGTGTTCAGTAGAATTGAGGCTTTGAGAAGAACCAGAGAGACCCACCAACTGCACTGGAAGCTAAAACCAGGTATTTCACTCCAGATCCTTAAAGCAGCTCAGGACTTTTGTATGATCATTATCATACTGTGTCAAATCTGAAATATTGTGATTAATTCAGGGTGATATTTCCTAATTCTGACATTAGAATTTTTATGGTGGAAGATGTTTAGTGGATTTGTGAAGGCAATCTGAACATGGGGCTTCTGGTGCTCCCTCTTGGGAAGAAGTCCAGCCCCTCCCAAGCACAGCCAAAGCTGGAGCTCCACTGCAGCCACAGGTGGCTACTCTGGATCCTCCTGCGGGGTGCTCCCAGATGGAAGGAAAAAGGTTCTTCTGGGGTAGATTCCTTCACACCAGGGCAGGATCAGGGGTGTCAGTGGACAACTATTTACATGGAGGATTGGGGATGGTATCTGTGTTAATTGTGACAAAGTAAGAGAGGCTGGAGAGCTGTTTCTGCTCTAGGCTGGGTCACACCCTGTGCTGTCCCCAGGCGCCCTACGGGGTGCTCTTGGCCTTGTACCAGCAAAGACTGAAAGGATACAGGGAGAAATGTTACATGTTTCAGAATGAATTTGTTCAGTAAAAACCCAGCTATGCAAAAAACCTTTTCAATGAAGAAAAGTAATATGGAGGCTGCTCTTCAAAGTGGATCAAAGAAATAAAAGAACTTCTGAAACTGTGGTGCATTCATGAGATGGGCACTGTGAAGATTTACATTTAAGACATGTGGATTTTTACTGCTTTTGCAGTAAAACAATTGTAATGACACTGAAATTCAGAAAGTCATCCCAACTTTCACCTTTTCTTTAAGAAGAGGAATGATTTAATTGGAATTAATTAATATTTCATTACAATTCTGTAATCACCTAAAGGCCATATAGAGGTGCAAGGTCTCTTCTGATAGCAACCCAGTTTTAGCACAAGTTGGTAGTAAGAATATTGACATTAGGGTGGCTTCCAGTAAGTCTATAGCATCCCCATTGTAATGTATAATGCTGCCCTTCCAGGCTCAGGAGTGACAACTTTTCATAAATGATACTTTTTATGTCAAATGGCTTTTACAAGAAATGACTGAGTCGACATAAACCTGCACAAAATTCTTCTCTTCCCCCTTATTATTTCTCCTCAATTCTATAGTGTTTTTAGAGGATCAGAAGGTTTAGAGCTGAAAGTGATGATTCGTTTTTGAAAGTTCGGGGCACCTGGAGATTGTGAAAATAATCATTCCTGGCTTACATTCATTTTTAGTTTCCAGGATACAAATACAATTTAAAACAAGCTAATCCCTTCACCTGGTTTAAACTGCCGATGCTTCAGGCAGCAACATGAGTTTACAACAGCTAAGGATACATCCCAGTTATTTTTAATCCTCTCACGTCAAAATTGGCTTATCCCAATTTGCTTTTAAAGCATCCTCGGAGTACAGCTCTATTTACTCAGCCCGTATTTGTCTCGAGAGCACTTGTACGAAATAACCGTGAGCACCCAAAAAGGCCACGTTTGTAATGAAAACACCTCCAGACAGACTGACCCCCGAGGGGAGGCCACTAAGGAATCGATTCGACAGCTCCTGACCGCGACTGAACCTCGCGGGAGCGCGCGAGACACTCGGTGTGTTACTGCTCCCCTTCAGCCGCGCTCACGCTCGCCTCAGCCAGGGAGTGAGACTGTCTGAGGGCTCGGGGAAATGTGGGCTCTGCAGAGGCTCGGCCTTCCCGGTTGGAACAAAAATACAAATTGAAAAATCTGGGAAAAAAGGGACCTACGTGTGAGAACGGGGCATGCTGGAGGAGTGGAGTAGCACAAAGGGCCCAGAGAGATGGAAGTGGGAACGGAGAGGCAGGAAAAGGGACAAAAAGGGAGTTGGGAGGGAGAAGAAAGGGAAAAAGAAGCATAAAGGGCTGTAAGAGTAAGGAAAACAGAGAAAACAGTGAGAGAAGCAGGGAAGGAAACACTGCATGTGTTTTAGTGATTGCATTGGGCTCTGGTGTTCTCCTTCCACAGGGAATGGAGGCGCCCAAAGTTACCACCATTAACGGTTAGACCTTGGCTCGTGCTGAATTTCGGTGGTGTGCAGGTAGAAACAGGAGCTCACTGAGACCATGAGACCGTGGCCTGGCATTAGTGCTGGAAGGAGCCAGTGGGGCACTGCTTCTGGAATGGGGCTCCCTGCTCCCAGTGCTCCTTCTTCTCACCATCTTCCCATGGATCTTTGGTGGGAGCCAGCCCTGCTGAAGAAGAGAGCTGTTTTCCTCTTGTGCCCGTGGGTGCCATGGGAGCCAGGAGGGCTCGGATAGGGGCAGGAACTGCCTCTGGCAAGGAGGGGAGAACCACAGGAGAACACAAATTCAAAGGGGTTCTGGGCTTCCAGCAGGAACTGGGATTGGTCCAGTTCTTACTGGGACTGTGGGGTACGTTTGCTTTGATGCTGCTCTGCCCCAGACAAGATGAGGCGCAGCCTCTGTGTCCCCCCACAGCCACATCCACAGCTCTGCCAGGTGTCAGCAGAGGTTGGATGGGGAGCTGCAGATGGTTTCTGTTCCAGGGGCAACAGCAGTCCTGGGTCTGCTGCAGGTCAGGGAGCTTGAGACACACGAGCAGAGGGGACATGGGCACCAGTACAAGCTGGCTCCAGTGGCTGTGGGCTACCACTGCCCCACTGTGGGATGTGCTCTGACCTGCTGTGGATTCCCCCCTCCTTCTGCAGGATCTCCTGTGGATCTGCTGTGTGCTGTCCTCGACTTGCTGTGGGATAACCCCATCACGCTGTTGGATGTCCTCGAGACCTGCTGTGGGATGTTTCCCCGCCAGCCCTGCTATGAGATGTCCCCAAGCCAGCCCTGGGACGTTCCCCCAGACCCACTGTGGGATGTCCCCGACACACGGTGGGATGTTTCCTCTCTGGCCTGTGATGCCTCACTGCTCCCTGATCTGCTGTGGGATGTCCCCAGCCAGCCCTGGGATGAACCCCTAGACCTGCTGTGGGATGTCCACTCCAGACCTGCAGTGGGACACCCCCACACCTGCTACAGGGTGTACCCTAGCCAGCCCTGGGACGACCCCAGCAGACCTGCAGTGGGATATCCTTCAGCCCCACTGTGGGATGTTCCCCCCAAGCCCTGGGACGTTCCCCCAGAACTGCTGTGGGCAGTGTCCCGCTAAGCCCAGGTCCCCCAGACCTGACGCGGGACGTCCCCAGCGCGCTGTGGGATGTTCGCTCAGCCAGCCGCGGGCCGTCCCCATCCCTGCGCGCCCCCCCGCCCGCGGCCGCGCACCTGGGCGCGGTGTGTGCGCGCGGCGCCC